>CM053272.1:10229865-10477620 GCA_028583415.1 Protea cynaroides | reverse complement strand
TGTTCATCAGACAACAACCTCATACATTTCAAAACATTCTTAAAGATTCGACTAATTATTTCTCCCGAATGTTGGAATCTCTCTTGCAAGTCTCTATTGGATGACCCTCTGCCAATAGCGAACAGAAATATCCCTATTTGTTCCTCTACTCTCAGATAACGTGTATGTGCTAACCATTGTTGTGAAAACATTAGGTTGCACAAGTTAATGAAAACATGTCTTTCCATCCTGAAAATGTTAAATATTCGTTCAGAATTATCGAAATGTATTTCATTAACCCACTGTGCACCTGGTTGATTCCCATCTGTACATGGTTTTCTATCTGGTACTAATGAATACAGGACTGGTACAGCTGCTAGGAGCAACAACTCCTCATCTTTCTCAGCATCAAATAAATTTGCCTACATCTGTTCCTAAGATGATGTCAATACATTGTCTTAAAAGGGGGATGTGTTGTAACATTAATATAATATACTTGTTCATCAGACATCTTAAAACTCTGAAAAGATTACTACTAAAACCTAAACATTGTGGCCTTGTCGAAATTGATTAAGTCCGAGGTTAGGGTTAGTTCGTAACCCTTCTTCCATGGTTGGGTTTCTTGCTTGTTGGGCTTGTGACCTCCATCATTGGATGCATCACAAAGTCGTTAGGGAAATCTCTAGGGCTATGTTAAGAGGGTTGGCTCATAGGTCTTCCCTTTGGCTTACGTATCATTCTTTAGAGCAAAAAATCCGTGCACCTCATATGTGAGCTCCCGTTCAATCTTAGGGAAAAAAACTTACACTAGGTTTTTGATCATCTAATACCATTAAAGAGGTGAAGAAGGTTACCTGCGATGCTTAGTGGGTTTTCGGCTCCGAACTTGCCGTTGCATGTTTCCTTCACGAGCACGGTTCCTTCTTCTTCTTCTCTTTTCCCTCACTCTTTAAAAATGCGTCAGAGTTTCTTCAAGGGTTTGTGGGGTTGTACATTCAAAAGAGAGGTTTTTAGATGACTGGGAGTTTTGCTCTTAGAGTGGGACTCTAATCCCAGGGTTTTTTGGGAATATTCCGCCACATGTCTCTTTATGGGGAGTTTGCTTCTCCTACGAAAGGTAGTGGGTATTGAGTTTAATTTACGTGGTTTTAAGTTAGGCAGGAAAGGAATATCCCTTCTTTCCTAATTGGGTCTGTTCTTGGGTTTTCGACCCAGTTGGATCGCACCTGAGTTTATTCGGTTGGAGGGTCTGATTGGAGACTATGACACAAGCCATCCAATTGGACAAGGGGTTTTTCCCCTTTTCTGGCAAGGTTTGGCCCGTTTTGGTTATTGTTGGAAATTGTATCTATTTTCGTCGTCCAATCCATTGGCGCGGCTTATTCCATTTTTGGTTTAACCTTGTTCATGTTAGGAAGACCTACTATAAGCCGAAAAAAATTAATTAGACCGGGTTTTCAGTGTGCGGGTCTTATATGCAGGGAGTGTTGAGACAGATGGTTCTTCTGTTGGAACTCAGGCAAAGAAACAGATGGAAGATAGAGATTGCAGGAAGTTTAAGTTATGAACAAGTACAGATCTAGGAAGAAGCGAAGTTTCTTTTACTTTGGATCCTGTGAGTTGAAGTGATCTCTCTGGTGGTACTACAACAGTGGATGAGGTGGAGTCACATCACATCATAGGGCGGTGAGCTGTGCTGGACATCTAGACGAGGTGTGGGCTAGTCCAATTTAGGTGTAGATGTTTGACAGGGACAATAGATGAGTTTACTGAATCGACATCAACACGGGTTCTTCATTAGGGTGGAAAGAGGTGTATAATATTTCTTGGTAAATAAGAAATTTCTCTGATTCTTTGAGGTGGAGGGGCATTCCGTATTGGGTACTGAATCATGATAAATCCTTGTATTTATGTGTTTGTTTGATCTTTATTTTTCTGTTGTTTCCGCTTTCATCCCTAATAGAATTTGCATCAAATGTTAATGGTTTTGGATAATTTTGCTTTTTCTGGTTTATCATCATTTTTACCCTTTTTTGCTAAAGATCCAAGATTTATATTAAGAAAAATAAAGGAAATGAAATATACAACCCGCCATATACAGGGTGACACACTCCCATCTTCGGTAGGTGGGAAGCATCCCACATTACCCCCTAACTTACAAAATCATTTTTTACCCTTTTTTTTTTGTAAGTCTAAACCGGCCAACCGAGTTTCAACAATACTCGGAAGAACCCCTTGCCTTTTCCCTCTACCAGCTGGTCTACCTGGTGGTCGCTTCCCCACCTCCTTGTGAGCACCACTTGACTCTTGCAATGCCTCATCAACAGCACATACATCTGGAAACAAGACTTTATCCCTTCCTGCTTCATTAGTTAAAGTCGTGCCCCCCATGAGAGTCCTAAGCACATTCGGCGCCACTACTGTCAGAATCATAGGAGAGTCATTGTTTTCCTCATTAACTCCCACTCCAAGAGCAGTAACGTCATCTCCGAGGTACAACAGCTACCTTGTCGACACCACTCAAAACCTGATCAGTAGGCACTAAGCCTACGACTGATTTCCTCATCACATCAACTGGTCCATTTTTTACCTTGTGTCAGGTGAAAAACGGATTCTATTGATTTTTGTTCTCAACAATGCTGGGAGAATCCTATTGATCACAAAATTTTGATTTTCAGGTATCTAAAGGAGAACGAGGAATGTTTATAAAGAGAAGGAAGGCTGGGGATGAATTGGATCATTAAATTTTCTTTCTTGTTCTTTCTTGAATTGAATGAATTAGATTGTATTTCAGTTGGATTGTTCCTATTTGGTTTTGAATGAATTGGATTGTATTTCTTCAGTTGAAATGGATTGTATTTATTTCTATCAAGCTTTTACAGGGATTATAATGATCAGTAGAGAGTAATAGTGAAATAAATCTTCACGACGGTACGAGCTTTGGCATTGTGGAAAATATCATTTAACAACGGTAAACAAGCCGACGTAGAAAAACTTCTTAACTACGGAAACACTATAACCATCATGGAAAATGGAATTTAACGATAGTAAACTATTGTTGTAGAAAAACCTCTCAGCGACAGAAACGCTCTCACCATTGTGGAAAAATGGTTTTTTCCACGACGGTGCCATGCCGTAGCAAAAACATAAATTTAAACGACGAAAGACATACAATCTCGTAGAAAATATTATCATTGACGCCACAAAGTTTCCGCCGTGATTGTGCATGATGGAATTTTAGCCAACGGAACACATTGTGTTGGAAAAATATTGCGGCAATGGAAATGTCTTTATGGCAGTGGAATATTTTTGTCATAAAAAATAAGACTTGTTGCAGTGGACACTCTTTAAACTATGAATCTTAATGTCCTTGTAGTTACTGATGAACTTGATATGACACTGAGAGGGGGGGTGAATCAGTGTCTGAAACTTTTCTCTGATAAATTCACTGCTGCCTAGAGCTGATGGATATCTGATTTTTATATACATACAAGCGTATGCAAATCCACCTCACTACCACTCAGTGGCCAGGTCTACCAGATTTGCACACCCACCCTACAAGCCATTCCATACACTCCAAAATATATCAGAAAGCAAACACAAAGAACACAGAGATATTACGTGGTTCACCACCACAGTATGTGATGGCTAGTCCACGGAGTAATGCCCCACGAGCTCCGTACTTACTCAACACTCAACTTTTAGTCTCTTACAGACAATGATACTAACCCTCGATTTTCTCAACATAAAACTGAGAGGGCGTAACAATACCAAGATTCAGGCTTAATAGCCAGTGTCCAGCACCCACTGAACACACCACAAATAAATATTTTGGGGTTTATAAGAATTGTCCTACAATGAAACCCACAAACTTGATAGGTATTTGACTTTTTCTTTTCACCTACACTAGCATACAGTGCATAGAGAAAATTAAAAAGATAGGGAATGAGAAAATCTCACAACCGATATTCTTGAATGGCCAGCAATAATTTTTGAAGCTCCACACTGTTTTGAGAAACCTTAAACAACCTTCAGTGATAGTAAAACTTGATTCATAGAGCACATCTTGATCATAGGCTTTCAATCTCCTCTACACAATCCATAATCACCATGAATGGAAAAATAAACAGTCTACCAACCTCTCATAGGGATTCAGCAATCCATTGATGAGCAGAGAAGAGGTAGTTGGTGATGAATCATCCCACAGGGCACGAAAATCTAGAAAACCCTCTCTTAAGCTTTAAAGCACTCTTTTCAATTTTTCGCAGCCCTAATTTGACTCCGAACAACATCCAATAGATAGAGCATCCAAAAATATGAAAACTACAACTTGAACGGACTGATTTGGAGCTCAGATGAAGAAGTTATGGCAGTTTGAAGTTCGGCCAACCAAAAGATTCAAAATGGAATCTTTCCTTTTATAACCGCGCACCCGCGTCGCCCAGTAGCCACGCCGCAGATGTGTTGTCGCGTTTGATTGGCTGATCAGAGTATTTTCTCTACCGGCCGTTAGATTGACTTCAAAAGGGCGGGATTTGTTTCTCGCCACTGGATCTGCATAAATAGCGTCGGTGAACTTCGGAGTCATCGTAGGCTGTTAGATCAGGATCTGTCCCGCCGAAGTACCGCACGTGCGTTACACTAAATCAGGAACGTTCTTCATGCAACGTGACACACACCTTTAAGTTGTGCATGGCCAATTAGATCCTGCGTGATGGAATCTGACATGATCGTTGAGATCCACTTGAGCCCGCCTTAATCAGATCCATCCGATCTGGATCTTAACGACGTGGCTCATTCTGAGCCGTCGATTTCAGATCTTCTTCATATTTCTCTTCCTAAAATGCCCCTGAGAACTACTTTAATGGTGTCTGTATCCGATTTCCATCAAACAAACCCTGTAGGAGTGATTTCTTCCCGAGAAGAAATCTCTCTAAAAAACTTGACTCTCTCTCTAGGCAATATGTCGAACACCTTGCATGCGCGTGAGGGCCAGGACGTGTGCGCGGGCCTACTGCTTGCTTGTGGCTGTGAGGCCTATGGCTTGGGAGGCTTGCGGGTGGCATGGCACGCTGCTTGCTGCTAGCTTGGTGCATGGCATGCGGCAGTGGGCTTGCTACCTACTGTTGTGCCATGCGGCTGGCCATGTGGCTGGCTGCCACTATGGTGCCATGGCCCTCGGCCAGGCTGGCTGCCATGGTGGCATGCCACCTTGGCACAGTGGGTCCCACCCACTAATTTTCTCTCTCCTCATCCTCTCTCTTCTTTCTCTCTCTCTTCATTCTCTCTCCTCTTTCTCTCTCTACATCTTCTTTCTTTATTTCATTCTTTAAGATGCCGCAACACGTCAGAAACACTGCCAGACCAATGGAAACATGGCCACACTACCAGTGGGGTCCACTGATACTCTCTCTCTTCAAACTAAGCCAATTTTGCCAACAATTACAATCCAAAGGTCAACAATCTCCCTCTTTGGAATTGTTGGAAACCTCACACATGCATGAAATATTTCTCCCCCTTTGACAACAAGAACAAAGGGAAATGTCACATAGGAGTGCCCACCGCATCTTCCCAATCCTATAGGAGATCCATAAACACTAACTCAACACCATTAATACAGAAAAATACCAACAAACTCCCCTTGAGTCCTACATAGGGAGCAAAAAATAGAACAATCAAACACTGTTCCCCCTCACTTCAAGCTCCTCAATGCTTGGGGAGGATAATCACTCCCAACTTTTATCTCAAGTAATCAAACTGTTCTCTGGGAAGTGGCTTGTGAAGATATCGGCAATCTGCTTTGCTGTGGGAATAAACTCTAGCTGAACTTCTCCTTCTAGGACTTTCTCTCTCAAGAATTGATACCCAATGGCTATGTGCTTCGTCCTGGAGTACTTAACTGGATTTTTAGATATATTTATGGCACTAGTGTTATCACAAAACATAGAAATAGGTTTTCTGACTCAATGCCTAGATCCTTCAACATCTGCTTCATCCATAATACCTGTGTGCAACATGAGGTAGCTGCAATTTATTCTGCCTCTGCCGTAGATAATGACACTAACTCCTGCTTCTTACTGTGCCAAGCCACTAAATTTCTGCCATGATAAAAAGCACCTCCACTAGTGCTTTTCCTGTCACAACACATCCTGTCCAATCTGCATCTGAGTAAGAAGATAATTTCAGATCATTGCTTTTTGCATACCAAAGACCATAGTCCATAGTCCCCTTCAGATATCTGAAAATTCTCTTTACAGCTACAACGTGTGTCTCTTTTGGGCCAGCTTGATATCTAGCTACCATGCAAACAGATTGTAGAATATCTGGCCTTGTAGCAGTCATGTAAAGCAGACTTCCTATCATTGACCTATACATAGTGTGGTCAATTGATGGAGAGTCATCATCTCTGCTTAGCTTGCAGCTTGTCATCATTGGAGTGCTCATTGGTGTACAATCTTCCATTGTGAACTTCTTTAATATAATATTCTTTCACATATTTAGTCTAAGATAAAAAGAATCCATACTTTAACTGACTGATCTGCAGACCTAAAAAATAAGATAGTTCCCCAATCATGGACATCTCAAACTCATCTTGCATTCTCTGAGCGAAGTCCTGACATAATTCATCATTTTGTCCTGCAAAGATGATATCATCTACATATACAACCACACCTGTCTGATTACCATCAATAGATTTAACATATAAATTGCTATCAACCAAACCCTACTTGAAACCCAACTTGCAGAGATAATTATCCAGTCTTGAGTACCATGTTCTTGGTGCTTGCTTCAACCCATACAATTCTTTCTTCAGTTTACAAACAAGTGTAGGGTCCTCACTTAGTTTGAATCCATCTGGTTGCTCAATGTATACCTCCTCTTCCAAGTCACCATTTAAGAAAGCTGACTTTACATTCATCTGATAAACTTTGAAGTTCTTATGCACTACAAAGGCAAGATACATCCTGATGGCTTCCAACCTAGCCACAAGAGCAAATGTTTTTCAAAATCAATGCCCTCAACCTGAGCATATCCTTTACAAATCAATCTAGCCTTGTTCCTTACAATTTTGCCATCTTCATTGAGTTTGTTCCTGTAGACCCATTTAGTGCCAATAACATTCTTATTTGTAGGTCTTGGCACTAATTCTCAAGTTTTATTTTTCTCCATTTGATCCAACTCTTCATTCATTGCCTTGAGCCAACTAGCATCTTCACATGCCTCTGCAATTGATTTTGGTTCAATGTGAGATAATAAAGAAAACATTTGTTTTGGTTGTCTCACCTTCCTTGTTTGCATACCAGCTGAGGGATCACCAAGAATCAATTGTTCAGGTTAATTCTTTTTTACTCTGCTTGAGCCACTTTTGTTCTGCCTATCTGCCTCAGAATCTGACTGCTCTTCTCTTTCTTTTGTATCAACTACTACTCTCTGTTCTGGCACATTTGTCACATTTTGTTCTTTTTCTATTTCACTGTCATTTTTCTCACTGTCCAAATATTTAAAAATAGGAGGATCACTGTTTGACTCTGTAGTTGAAATTTTGTGCTCATCAACTCTCACATCTGCACTCTCAACAATTTTACCAAGCTTTTTGTTGTAACATTTATATGATTTGCTCGAGGTCGAGTAGCCAAGAAAATTTCCTTCATCTGCCCTATCATCAAACTTTCCTAAATCATGATTGATGATTTTGATATAACATTTACTACCAAATACCTTGAAGTGCTTTGCTGTGGCCTTTTTACCAAACCATAATTCATAGGGAGTCTTGTCTTCATGTTGTCTCAATATAGACCTATTCTGAACATATACTGTTGTATGCACTGCTTCTCTCAAGAATTTGTTCCCCATGTCATTTTCTGTCAACATAGTCCTGACCATCTCTTGAACAGTTATATTCTTTCTTTCTGCAACACCATTCTGCTATGGTGTTCTAGGAGCTAAAGTCTGTCTCTTGATGCCATTCTCAGAACAAAACTTTGCAAAATTAATCCAAGTGTATTCTCCTCCCCTATCAGACCTCAAACATTTAATTTTCTTTCCTGTCTCATTTTCAACTTGAGCTTTGAAGATTTTAAACTTTGCAAGAGCCTCTGACTTATTTTTCAAGAACATCACCCAAGTCATCCTGGAGTAGTCATCTATAAATAGAATAAAGTACCTCTCTCCTGAGATGCTCTGTGTTCGCACTAGCCCACATATATCTGTGTGAACAATCTCAAGTGGTTGAGTAGTATGATAATCTTTTGGTTTAAATGATACTCTTGTCTGCTTCCCTTTCTGACAAGATGCACATATGCCATTGGTGGGCTTCTTCAAAGAAGGGATATCTCTTACAGTATTTTTATTGGAAATCTTTATTAAATTTTCAAAGCCAATATGCCCAATCTTTAGTGCCATAGCCATGTTTCTTCTTCTTAACTCAACATGCAATTTTCTTGAAAATCTTTAGATAATGTATAATGATTTCCTGACGTTCTCTTTCCAGTTGTCATCAATTTTCCACTATCAGTCCTTCGAATCACATCCTTGATCACTGAAAATTAATCTGTGGCCCCTATCACAAAGCTGTCTGACACTCAATAGATTATGTTTCAAACCTGAAACATAGAGAACCTCATGAGATTTTACCTTCTCATTGTTGAAACTAATGCTTCTCTTTCCTATAATCATTGCACCAATATCATTACCAAACTTGACTGAGCCTCCTTCATAATGTTGAAGCTTCTGAAGCCTCTTACTATCTCCTGTCATGTGACTCGAACATCCACTGTCAAGAATCCATGGTGTAGAACTATTTTGTGCCTTGAAAGCTGTCTGTGTAACCAAAGAGCTATTATTCTGAACCCAAACTCTCTTATTTGATTTTAATATTTCATCTTGCTTTTGTCTTGGAATCTTGCTTCTAATTCTGTCATACTGTCTCCGTGGAGGTGGCATAGGGGGAAAGATGGTTCTGCAGTTCCTTGCTATATGCCCAAAATTGTTACAGTTATAGCACTCAACAAAATTTTATTCAAGGGGAGCAAATTGATTTCTACTTTCAAATCTAACTTCTCTCAGATTGAATTTGCAGGTAGCTATCTTGTCACCATAAGTATTGCATTTATAACAATAACCCTGAAAATAAGATCTTGGCCTAGAAGGAGCCATGTACCTCATCTGTCTCTGCGATGCATTGGGATAATTTCTTCCATAGATGTTACTTTTCCCCACTCTCCTACCTTGCCTTGCATTATTAGTTTGTGGAGTAGGAACATGATTTTCTTCTTGATCATAAACCATAGCAGCCTTGCCCTTTCCACTCTCTTTCATGAAAGAGATGGGACCTTTCCTATTTGAGGTTGCATTATTAGAAGTCTCTCCCTTATCAAAACCAAGACCAAATTTTACATTGAAAGGTTTTTGAGAATTTATAATCCCATATAGCTTGGTGCTACTAGGGTGCATTGTAGTGTTGCTTGGTTGATCAGGTTTGTTCAATTTTTTTTGTCTTTCAAACTCTTCTTTGTCATAGTTAGTCACCTTTGCTTTTAACAGAATAAATTCCTTCTCAAGCTCTTTAAATTTACTCATCACAGGGGCTTGTATGTCAAGGTGAGCTCTCAAACCTGTATTATCAGTCTTTAATTTGGAGTGGTCTGTAGATACCTGTCCAAGCTGAGTCTTGAGATTTTCAATAATTTTCTTGGACTCTACAACTTGAATTCTCAATTCTTAAATTAACTTTTTCTGCTTTTTAACTTCTTGTGAGGCAAGCTTATTATATTTCTTTTCTTTCTTGAGTTCCTTCATAGCTGCAGCAAACTCTTCCTCAAAATTCACCTCACCTTCTTCATCATCACCAGAGCTTAAAATTTCATTCCCCTTCTTTTCTTCACTACTAGAAATAGATTCCACAATGCCTTCTTCATTGCTTTTTGAGGAGAATTTTTCTTTATCTTTGTTCTTTTCTTGATCTTCAATAAAAACCATGAACAAAGCCTCACTAGGCTCATCTTCTGAGATTTCATCAGAATCATCATATGAGGTTTCAATGCTTCTCTTAGAGATAAAACTCTTTCTATTGGACCTGTTTTTCTTGAAGTTGTAGTTTTTCTTTCCTTTAAACTTGCTTTTTCTATCATCTTCATCATCACTGTCAAACTTACTCTTCATTGGGCACTTTGCAACGAAGTGTCCAACTTTACCACAATTGAAGCACTTGAATGGAAGCTTGTTCGTATACTTTTCTGTACCCTTATTTAATTTCCTAGTGAAATGAGTTATGGCCTCATCTTCACTTTCTTCCTCATTTGGTTTTTTCAGAAATTTTCAGTTTCTTCATAGCCTTGAAAGCTACCTAGAACCTGGATCAACCCTCATCTCAAAAGCTGTTAAGGCTCCATGAATCTCATCAATAGTAACCTCTTCCAAGTCCTTGGTCTCTTCAAGAGCTGATACTTTTGACTCAAATTTTAGAGTAAGAGACCTTAAAATTTTCTGGCAAACAATATGACCTTTTAAGTCTTCACCAAGTCCTCTAATGGAATTGACCACTTCATTAACCTGTTCATGTATTGATCAATGGTCTCATCCTCATTCATCTTTAGATTCTCAAACTGACCTCTGAATGTTTACAGCTTGACAGTCTTGATCTTCTTATCTCCTTCATATATGTTGATCAGTCTATCCTATACTTCCTTTGCTGTCTTGCAGTCAATGATTTTAGCCAGTTTACTATTTTTCAGTCCCCCTTGAATGGCATTGAGAGCCTTTCTATTATTCTCAAAATTCTTCTTGTCTACAACAGTGGGAGCATTTGTGTCATGTAGAGTGTAGCCATTTTCCACAGAAGCCCAAACATCATAGCCAAGAGATCCTACATAAACCTCCATTCTTCTTTTTCAAAAAACAAAATCCATCCCATCAAACAATGGGGGCTTGTTAGAACCTTCCCCAGGTGCCATATCTTTATTCTGATCTTCTCAATTGCTGATTAAGCGGTCACTGAGCCTGGTGCTCTGATACCAATTGATGAACTTGATATGACATTGAGAAGGGGGTGAATCAGGGTCTGAAACTTTTCTCTGATAAATTCACTGCTGCCCAGAGCTAATGGATATCTTATTTTTATATACACACAAGCGTATGCAAATCCACCTCGCTACCACTCAGTGGCCAGGTCTACCAGATTTGCACACCCACCCTACAAGCCATTCCACATACTCCAAAATATATCAGAAAGCAAACACAAAGAACACAGAGATATTACGTGGTTCACCACCACAGTATGTGATGGCTAGTCCATAGAGTAATGCCCCCGGGCTCCGTACTTACTCAACACTCAACTTTTAGTCTCTTACAGATAAGGAAACTAACCCTCGGTTTTTTCAGCATAAAACTGAGAGGGCGTAACAACTCCAAGATTCAGGCTTAACAGCCAGTGTCCAGCACCCACTGAACACCCCACAAATAAATATTTTGGGGCTTAGAAGAATTGCCTTACAATGAAACCCACAAACTAGATAGGTATTCGACCTTTTCTTTTCACCTATACTAGCATACGGTGTATAGAGAAAATTAAAAAGATAGGGAATGATAAAATCTTCCAACTGATATTCTTGAATGGTCAGCAATAATTTTTGAAGCTCCACACTGTTTTGAGAAACCTTAAACAGCCTTCAATGACAATAAAACTTGATTCATAGAGCACATCTTGATCATAGGCTTTCAATCTCCTCTACACAACACATAATCACCATGAATGGAAAAATAAACAGTCTACCAATCTCTCACAGGGATTCAGCGATCCATTGATGAGCAGTGAAGAGGTTGTTGGTGATGAATCATCCCATAGGGCGTGAAAACCTAGAAAAACCTTCTCTTAAGCTTCAAAGCACTCTTTTCAATTTTTCTCAGCCCTAATTCGACTCCCAATGGCACCCAATAGGTAGAGCATCCAAAAATATGGAAACTGCAACTTGAATGGACAGATTTGGAGCTCGGATGAAGAAGTTATGACAGTTTGAAGTTCGGCCAACCAAAAGATTCAAAACGGAATCTTTCCTTTTATAACCGCGCACCCGCGCCGCACCGTAGCAGCGCCTCCGATGCGTTGTCGCGTTCTGATTTGCTAATCAAAGTATCTTCTCTACCGGCCGTTAGATTGACTTCAAAAAAGTGGGATTTGTTTCTTGCCGCTGGATCTGCATAAATAGCGTCGGTGAACTTTTCGAGTCATCGTAGCCTGTTAGATCAGGATCTGTCCAGCCGAAGTACCGCACGCGCGTTACACTGAATCAGGAACGTTCTTCATGCAACGTGACGCACATCTTTAAGTTGCGCGCGGCCAATCAGATCTTGCCTGATGGAATCTGACGCGATCGCTGAGATCCACTCGAGCCCGCCTTAATCATATCCATTCGATCTGGATCTTTACGACGTGGCTCATTCTGAGCTGTCGATTTTGGATCTTCTTCATATTTCTCATCCTAAAATGTCCCTGAGAACTACTTTAATGGCGTCTGTATCCAATTTCCATCAAACAAACCTTGTAGGAGTGATTTCTTTTCGAAAAGAAATCTCTCTAAAAAACATGACTCTCTCTAGGCAATATGTCGAACACCTTGCATGCGCGCTCGAGGGCCAGGACGTGCGCGCGGGCCTGCTGCTTACTTGCGGCTGTGAGGCCTGCGGCTTGGGAGGCTTGCGGGTGGCATGGCACGCTGCCTACTACTAGCTTGGTGCATGGCATGCAGCAGTGAGCCTGCTGCCTGCTGCTGTGCCATGCGGTTGGCCATTTGGCTGGCTACCACTATGGTGCCGTGGCCCTCGGCCAGGTTGGCTGCCATGGTGGCATGCCACCTTGGCATAGTAGGTCCCACCCACTGATTTTCTCTCTCCTCATCCTCTCTCTTCTTTTTCTCTCTCTTCATTCTCTCTCCTCTTTCTCTCTCTACATCTTCTTTCTTTATTTCATTCTTCAAGATGCCGCAACACGTCAGAAACACTGCCAGACCAATGGAAACACGGCCACACTACCAATGGGGTCTACAAACACTCTCTCTCCTCAAACTAAGCCAATTTTGCTAACAATTACAATCCAAAAGTCAACAGTTACTAGTTAGTAATCAATTAATTTATTGATTCACACAATTATAATCAATACATCTTCATGAGGAGAAGAAACTTCACATCCCCATATTCCAAGACATAATTTATATGAAAAATACCAAGAATTTACAAATTATGCTACATGATTGAAATTCAAGATTCTCACTAATTTGTCCCATCTAAGTATCCACGTCATACTTCTTCCTCATTCCAAGAATGAAGTCACACATTCACGAATCCAAAATTGTCATTTCCAAATTAAGTTGAGCTTATCTCCAAGCTCTCTCGTTTCCACAACTTCAATCCCTCTATGAATTCTTTCTTAGTGTTCTCTTGTTCTTCTCCCTTTCCGATCCATAATATTCTCATCACGCAGTTGTAACTGTGCATTTTCACAAAACAATAAAAAGACACATGGGATCAATAAACATTAAGACATTGAGAAGATAATGCAAGTAGAGGTTAAGAGTAAGAGAAAACACAACCTACTTGCATTTCCCTTACCACATCAATGGCCTTGATCAGTAAGAAAGAACAATATTGATGTTCTTTCATTGTTCACTGTTGCCTGAATCATCCTCTTATATTGGAATAAAAAAACAACTTTAGACTTCAAATACCTCATTAAAATTCATTTGAGTATAGGAGTTTTACCTAATTAATGCCACCAAACATCAGTACCAAAATACACAAACAGCTACAAATTTAACAATGCAAGACTCGCATTACAAACTTTCAAGGAAAGCCCATGTTATTGTTGTGAGAGATTGAGGGTACGCAGTCATGCAATAGGAGATTACTAAATATGATTGTACAAATTCATACAAGCTATCAATGTTTGAAAATATATATGGGTTTAATTAATTATTGAGCCTATTGAGACTGAGTAGTGAGAGTCTATGTCACTAAGTTGACCGATTCGGTCTGGTTCATCACAAGATAAAGAGATACAAATCCTAAATACTGTAGAATTGATTAAGGTTCGTGACAGTATTATATATATTAGGTCATGAGTCTCTGCAGCCCTAGTTGCTTTTCCTCTCTCTGTACCCATAAACATTGAGAAGCAAGTGGAACCTCTATGGGCTATGAAAGACTGTGATCAAAGCTTCAAGATTAATGACGGAAACAAATCTTCTACTCATAGATATATCTTTAAAATTATGATTTACATTGTATCTCCATTGTATTCTAGATCTTTGATAGATTATGGGGGATTGATATGAAACCCTGTGAATGTAAAAAAGTCACTCAATATATATATATATATATATATATATATATATATATATATATATATATATATATATATATATATATATATATAAGTCAACTTTATATTTGGCGCCATTGCAGTTGCAACATAACTTCACTCTCCGAAAATCTAGACTCGGACAAGCTACACGATGCATCATCCCTGACCGTTGATGCATCTTATTATTCAAGCCCCATCATGCAAGAAGCAGCCTCTCTCTCTCTCTCTCTCTGACATGCATGTGGAGTTTCTGGTTAAGAACCACCAAATCGGTCATACTTGTTGTTACCTTAGGAGCAGGTTACCAACAATCATCTTTTTGTTACTATTTGTGGTTTTGGATTCTCAGTACACAAACTGTTAAGAACTTTATACCAATGTTTTTATAAAATAAACCAGGTCTTAAGACACCACTTGCTAGCTAAATGGTACAAGCGCCCAGGCTGATTGTTGGACCATATGAGAGTAAACACAGTTCAAACTCTGAGAAAAGAATTCTTTACAATTAGCAAATACTCACTCCAAAATTTGTCATGTGTGTCTGCAAGTTCCTATCAGATACATATTACATTCAGAGAAATTGCAAAACTACAAATTTTAGATCCAAAATGGCTTACAAGTTTGTCCATGAAAATATATCAGAGAGAGAAAAAGATGAATGGGAAGGGGCGTGGAGTGGAGAAAGACCCACTAATATGGAAATATTGATTTCTCATTACCGAATCGAACTGACCGTTGACCCTCCTCATGTTTCCTAGAATAGATTCCTCAATATTCGTTGGGAAATCATTTACTTTTTTCTAATGTAAGTTGGGAATCTTTTATCTAATTTTACGAAAACTATAATGCTCTAGTTAGGGACAGAATTGTTTATTAGTTTAAATTTCTACTTCACGCTGACGACCTTGATGACCTAGGGTTAACAACGACTCCTTTGCAGCCTATTTAAATCCTGGTATTTTGCTCAAGACTTGTGCATATATGTGTGGGTGTGTGAGAGAAATGGTTAGGGTGATTGATGGTGTGAAAGATACTTCAGTGAGTGGTAGTGGCTTGTTAGTGCTCTGCGTAGTTGTCTCCCTCTTCATGATATCTGTGGTACTATTTGGCTGTGGTGACGACCCACATAAAACCAGAAAAAGTCGTAGCAGGGATCACCTGGAGTTTGGTACGTATGTCTTAGATGGAAATGGAAGTGGTGGTGGTGGCTGCCACCACCATGGCAGTGGCGAGGGTGGTTGTGGTGGTGGTGCTGGCTGCGGCTGAGGTTTTGGTTCCAAACTCATGGCATAAATAGTTGTCTTTCGTTCATTGGATCACTCTTGTCTTTCTTCTGATTTAGGAGACTGCACCTTCATAAATGCATTTTTCAATTACATGTTTTAGTAAGGTCTGTTCATCATTAGATTTTGTATTAGTTCTCAAATGACCCTACTTCGGTACTGAAGTTTCCATAATGATCCCAACAAATATGCATTAAAAGGAATTGATTACAACTATATGTCGTGTTAAGCCTTGTTAGATGGACTCTTTTATAAACAAAAAAAGGTTTGCTGGTCACAAGAGTTCATGGAATTGCCTACCACTCTGGGTTATAATATTATTTTGAGAATATTACTAGATTACTAAAAATTGAGTTTTTGATTACAAAACTAACCACCCAATGTTATGTTAACTATTTAATCAAATTGAATTTAGTGTTATAAAAATGGGAAAAAGATTCTTGTCCGGCACATGCTTCTGCACCCAGACACAAGACACAGGGCCACCCCGTCCCCATTGTTTGGATGCTTCTGTTGGGAAAAAGCCTGTCCGTACCTCTAGATTGAGATGTCCAGAAAAACCCACATGCTTAGATTGGTTTTAATGGTAACAAACACATGAAGATGGACTGATATCTTCTATGAATTCATATCAATTAATAGAAACTCATTTCAAGCCAAAGATCATTCCAAGTATGCAAAGCAAAACCAAACAATTGAGGAACAAGTCAAGAAGAAACTCAAGTAAAAGAATTGACAAATCAAGTCAACAAGTTGATCAAGTCTCAAGAGAAGTCAAGTTATCCAATATTAAAGATCCAAGCAAGAAGGATGAAGACCAAAGCTTCAATATCCAACTATGAAGAATAAAGATGAAAACAATATATCTAAACTTATGATTATTACAGTCCTAGGTTAGAACACTTGCATGCATGATGTAATATTTCATATCATACATCTCATACATTAGTATGACCTTAGGTGGCGATAAAAAAAAAATAAAAAAAAAAACCTCATCAAAGTAACCTAAGACTATCTCTTGAAGTGTTGGTGTAATTCCCAAAAGAATGGAACAAGAATCCAAAGGTAAGTCAAAGTAAAGACACCAATCGGTCGCACGAACTAGTTAACAGGATCCAGGCAGTTGACCAGACGTAGACTTACTGGTTGAGAACTCCCGAGACCATCCGGCTGCAACCGGATAATATTCCGATCGAGTAGATCAATAGTGTCATTACCCAAGGGCTCTTAACGGCTATATTTTGATACAACAAATACATATCGTTCAACCAAATGAAGAAAAAGATTAATCGAAAAGCATAAAAATAGATCCGTTAGAGTTATTTTTAACCAACCACTTAGGTCATTATCTGAGTCTACTTAAGCCCCTCATTTATGGGGAATCTCATGACACCATTCACATACACGAAGGCAACATTCTTAAGCTCCAATTTACATAAGCATTCAATCTATACTCCATTAAGAGATCAAAACTTCAACTCAAGCTTTTTATTTGTGACCTTCTCAAAGTTTAAGATCAAAGCTAAAAGCTAACCAACACACTTCTCTTTACCATTACATCAAAGAGAAGTCTATAATTTGTGCAACATCATCTTCATACATTTCATTCATCTCATTACATAATCATAAGGAGTAAGTATTACACTCCTTGCATAAGTAAATTCAAACTTATTTTTTTATCTGTTAATGATTGTGTTTACGTAATTGTATTTGGCTAGCACAGAGATCCTCTTATCCATAAAAGAGTTGTAAAAGTTTAGATCGTGCTTAAGTTATACAAGGACCCTCTCATCCAAGTATTTTATAAGTTTCTTTTGACCTTGAATAAAATTGTTGCAAAATTCCACTTTACCATAAAAAATTTCTAAAAATATGTTCTTCCCCACCTACCATATTGAAAGGGAGAATAGTAGATCTCAAGCTAAGACTTGTTGATGAGCGAACTAGAATGGGGATGCCAATAGAACTACTATACATCTTGTGTTGTGAGATTCTATTTAATTGTAGTTGTTTATCTACAACAACTATTCAATTGCTAAAAAGTTTTGATCCACTAAGAAAAACTTATTCACCCCCCTTTAGATTTACCCTATAGCCTTTGCTCGTAATTCCATTGGCCACTGCGCAGGCACAAAAACCATTTAGCCGGACAAGAATCCCCATCCTTATAAAATACCCAGAATATTGTCAATTCTATGTATATATACCATATGTCTTATATGTGGGAATGGTCAATATGCAACCGATGTCCTCTCCCTTAGAACCTCTTCATCATCCAACAACCAACATCGATGGAAGAAGGGTGAAGATGGATACTTGCTTCTAGAATCAAGGCAATGATTGTAGAACAGTAAGCCAAATATTGGATCAACCGAACTCAAAAATGCAAACATGTGAAAATTTTAAGGAATAGAAATGCTCATGGTTTTAGGTATTGGGATCAGCTTATCTGTATCGATTTTGAGATTGACCATCATGGACAATTAGATAATACTTATACATGAATCGGAATGCTTATAGGTACCTGACAAATATTGGTTGATAATGGTCAATAATCAACTAATACCAAAAAGATATATGACATAAATATATTGTCCTATACATATCTCATATCCATTCTAGCCCTTGTTTCCTTATTCAAAGCAAAGCAAATTGTGTTTTGGTAGTTGTTCATTTGATAGAATTGCTATTTGTTTACAGGGAAAATGATGTACATGTTGACGGTATATATTAGAATCTTGGTAAAAATACTGTTTCCTCCCATGTGGTTTGCCTAAAAAGGCAAATGCCCCTAAACATTTCTGACAAATCAACTGTCCCATTTTTTTTAGCTATGTTAAAGTTATCTTTCTATAGACAATTCTAAGCCTGGACGTTTTGTTACTTAAAAACTGATTCTATTGTTAAAAGATCCTACCACCTTTAGGTGTATAAAACTCTTAAAGTCAAGATTCTTCATCCATGTGCATGAATATACCTGATCCTTGACACCATCACCTTTGGATGGACAATGCTGCTCCTTGCTGCTCTACAAAAGTGAAAATCTTGACAATGTCACCTTTGGGTGAGCACTGTCATTTTTTTTTGTATCTGTAAATGCATAAATACTAGATTTGAGTATATCATGATAGAATCAAGTTTGTCACTTTGGTAATCCTACTCAATCTTCATATAACATGTACAAATCATAATTTGAATAAACTTTGATAATGCCACCTTCGAATGAGTACTGTCATTCTTTAAAGCATCTACAAATATAGTCACTTGAATTTGAACACATTAAGATAAAACAAGGTATACGACTTGGTGGGATCCACCAAGTTCCATGTTGATATGAACAAATCCCAATCTGTACCATATATATATAGATATATATATATATATATATATATATATATATATATATATATATATATATATATATATATATATATATATATATATATATATATATATATATGAAATTTATTTCTCATCTTAATAGTATATTATTCTCTTTCTTAATTTTTTTTTTGATTCATACAACACAGGTGCTTATATTGTGTTCTTATTAAAGCTTTTAAATTTTATCCTAACTCAGTTCATGAACTTTTGTGGGAATATATCGATTTAATAGACAGGGCCTGAGAGCTCTGATACTAAGTTGTCACACCCCAATTCTGCACCAACCAGAATGGTGTGATGAACTGTCTATGATCCAACAGTTCAACCAGGATCTCGAATAGGCTGTGTTCTTTTGCTTAAACCGTACACATCCACAACCATAATCAGAGTAAAAAAATAATAGCGGAAGTCTTTAATATTAATGAACTGAGTATCTAACAGTGATATCATAAATAAAGTATCCAATTATCTCAAATAATTGAAGACATAAAATAAAATAAATTAATCAATTACATGTTCTGAATAATCCGACAAATAAATCTAATCAAAGACACATGAGTTGCACTCGCATGATGAATCATGCGACTCCATCATAGCTTCTGTATACATTGCCGCAATATGCTCGTACATTGGAGCATTCATATAATCTTCTACTGTAGGACCTGCATCATCAACTAAAAATATTAGACGTCGAAAGGGTGAGCACACATCATGGCTCAGTGAGCAAACAAAACATTACAACAAACATATGCATGCATTCAATTTATATTTCTGGTTTGGTTCATAAGTTTGTAATGTGCAATAGAAAGGATTGGTGACCGCCGCACCTCAATACACGAGTGTGTGAAGCCGCCCAATGGATCAAACACCATTATCGTTCCACATGCACCCATCATGGAATAGAGATAGAGCAAAAGTGCCCGGATCAAGCACCGCATGACACTTCCCCTGATGCCCTACCCATACCAGCACGTAGGCCCCTATTGGCGACGGCTTGCAAACTGGGCTTGCAACTAACCAATCCTAATGTCAAGCAGTGTATCCAAGGCCTCACCTCAGCATCCCTCAATACGTTCATAAAGATAGAGCTAAGGCCCCCCGACAGAGTCAAAGACTACACGGTCCGAGACCACCTCCCCTGATGCCCTACGACGTAATAGTTCTGCTAAGGTAATGGAGATACGACGATGTCAGTGGATGAGACTTGAGTAAAGATAGAGCTAGAGTCTGGTGACCAAGATGAACCACAGTGTCACGTCCTCCCTCTGATGCTCCACTCGCATCAAGCACACTAACCACACACATACATTCACATGCCTATTCCTAGCATCTTCATCATCATCATGTTATAAATAAACTGAATTAAATATGCATGAACAGTAATAACAAGAATATTAGATGACATGTGAAATGCACAATACACGCATACAAGCATAGAATCATTCATGGCATTGGACTCAATAAATAAAAATAGTTTATTATTAGTCAATTAATTTAGGTCTTGTTCCCTCACCTTTGGTTGATAGTAGATCCTCGTTGAAGCTTTGTAATTCACTCTTATACCACTTGAAAACCTAACAAATTTATTGATTTTAAATTAGAATTTATTTTCAGTAGTTTAAATCAATAGAAACTGAGGGGTCGCAGGTGTGGCAGCACCTGTGGTCTCAGTTTCTACGACCATAGGGTGTGTGGTCGCAATGTGTGGTCGCATACCCTGCGATCACACATGCGACCACACCCTCCCTGGAAACTTCCCGAGGGCCTGTAGTCGCAAGGTGTGGTCGCAATATCCTACGATTACACATGCGACCACACCCTCCCTGAAAACTTCCCGAGGGTGTGTGATTGAATATGTGTGTCTCGTGTGGTCGCACATCATCCGACCACACGTGTGACCACACATGTGATGGTCGACTTTTTACTCTCAACTCCATTCCTACATGTTTGGATTCATTAGCTTATCATCATGGTCCTTCCTATGAATGTTTAATGGCTCAGAACTAATATTTTTATACACAATCCATTGTCCACATAATTCTTTCCATGGATTCTCTTGGAATTTATCCATGGATTGATGTTGGGTTCCTATCTCTTTTATGAACTATTCTAGGCTTTCAATTGACATGGGGAATGTTCCATACCTTAAACTTGTTGAAGATTCAGAGGTCATCTCTGAATTTTCCCTTCTTAGTCTTCCTCTTCAATTCTCCTTCTCTTCCTTCTCTTCTCTTTCTCTCACTTTTAGTTTGAGTTCTAAAAGTATGAAAGAGGCTAAGGGACGTCCTATTTATAGAGAAAAATCCTCCATAATAAGCCCTACTGAGTTTAGAAAAGAACCCCCTTCGGATTAGGAAGGTTTCCGAAACTCGATCCTGTCTGGGTTCCGTGTGGTCGCAAGTGTGGTCGCAGAACCCATCGACCACACCCTCTGAAACATGCGACCACACAACCTAATTTCCTGTGGTTGCATTATTTTGAGGTGTGGTCGACCACACCTGTTTAGGTATGCGACCACACCCTCATAATTGATTATTTTTGGGTTTAATTTTATACCTGGTCTTAGGCTTTCTTTACGCACTTGGTCCGCTTGGCCCGACCATGATAGCAAGACCTGATACAAGGTGGTAAGACCGGTTAGTTCGTGTCACACCCCAATTCTGAACCAACCAGAATGGTGTGAGTGAACCATCATTGAACCAACGATTCACACTAGGATCTCAAATAGACCGTGTCCACTCATACAAACCATTGCACATAACCACAATCAGAATATAAATAATACAACGTAAGTCTTTAAATAGAATGAACTGAGTATCTATTGATAAATTTAAATAAAGTAATCAATTATTCAAATTCCAAACATAAACTAAATATCTTTACATCTCTTTAATCCAACTAAAAATAACTGAAATAAACAAATAAAATCAAGGTACATGTAGAAAGGGCACTCGCATGAAGCGTCATGCTCGTCCTCTCCTGCCTGTACATCCAGAGCAGCAACACCACCATACGTCGGAGTGCTCATATAGTCATCCACCGTATAACCTGCACCAATATCTAAAAACATGTATATATACAAAGGGTGAGCTCACAACTTAGCTCAGTAAGATAATCAGACAGTTTCACAATATTATGCATGAGTAACAATCATTTTATACTGTGGTCTGGTTTAAGTTTGCAATGTGCTATAGAAAGGTTCGGTGGCCGCCTCACCTCTATACACGAGTGTGTACCACCACACAGTAGATCACACTACCATCGGCCCACATCCACCCATCATGGAATAGAGATAGAGCGAAGGTATACCCGCACCTCCCCTGATACTCTACCCATACCAGTACCTAAGCCCCTACTGGCCAGGGCTCGCAAACTGGGCTCACAACTAACCATTCCTATATGTCATCAATGTAGGTTCTATCCCAGCACAGCCGTCTACGGCATAACTGGAGACCACAATACCTCACCTCCCCCTGATACCCTATCCGCAACAAGCACACTAGGATAAAACAATACGCAGGTAGACCCTATCCCAACATAACTCTCTACGGCATAGAGATAGAGCTAAAGCATCATGGACAAGCCAGCGTCGGCATCGAAGACCACAATACCACATCACCATGGCCAGGCCAACATCAACATCGGAGACCACCGTACCACGACCTTTCCCTGATACCCCGCCCGTACCAAGCATGCTAAAATAGAATACTACAAAAGGGCCAGTGTGAGGAATGATCCCATGCCCCATGCCCCACTCCACACACCAACGAAAATAATCACATGCCTAACAATCACATCCTATTATGCATGAACAATAATAATAACTGAAAGTAAAAGATGACATGTGAATATACACAAACATCACATCATATATATTCAGGGTTATTAACAAAGATTTACTGTCCATTAATTATTAGGGTTTAGGTCAGATTCCCTTACCTGACGCTTGTTTGATAGCTTGCTCTACGTCGCAAGATCCAAACGTGCTATCACAAAGCCCTACATAATATTAGGGTTCAATTAGAATTGTTTCTTAGGGTTTCACGTTGGTCGGAAAACCAATAAAGTTACAAAATAACACTCACAGAGCTGACCGGTGGCATGTACCGGTCGCAGCTCTGTGGGGAAATCTGACGACCGATATGGTCAGCCGGTCCCCACAGACCAGCCCCCCGAAAGGTACCAGTGGCAACATACCAGTCGCACAGGGTGCAACCGGTATAGTCAACCAATATGTCTTCGAAAGACCATACTTTGGATTTTTCGACTGTCGTCGATCATTCTCCATGGTTTCCAGGGTTTCTCCTATCTATTCTAAGTCTGAGCTTTGAGTTAGAGTTATCTCCAACTCATTCAAGTCTAGTTTTGATGATAATCATTTTAGAACTCGAATCTAGGGTTTGACGGTAAATTAGGGTTTAATGTCCAATTAGGGTTTTTGATCAATACCTGCTTCGCATGGTATTGATCCACCCATACAACTACCCTAGAGTCATAGAGTAAGAAGAATGATTAAAACACTTACCGTCGACTGGCGTAAAGTGAGCGTCGTCGAACGGCAATGGCGGCACCTCCTTCTTCTTCCTAGCTTCTTCTCCTTTCCAACCTCCTTCTCCTCTCGAGGGTTTGTGAGAGATAATGGAAAGGATTTGAGGAGGTTTAGAGATGTTTATATAGGCTAAGATTAGGGTTTAGTAAGCCTCTTAGGATTAGGAAAGTCTTAAGATTCAAAATTGGGACAGTGGGACCCACCGAGATCTACATTTGGATCTTGCTAGTTTGCTGCGCAGACCATACCGGTCGACCGGTACCAAGACCGGTACCATCGACCGGTATGAGTAAAATCATACTTATTTTGGTCTGTTTGGTTCGATTTCATACCTGATTGTCATCCGCTCGTCCCCTCTGGCCCGGTGATGATCGAAAGACCTATTACGACATGAAATCAAGGTTTAGATCGGGTTCACGGAGTGCGGGTCTTACAACTCCCCCACCCTTAAAAGAAATTTCGTCCCAAAGTTTGCATGTAGGTTTCACAGTTCGATACGGATCTTACAGATGTGGCATGGTGGTCTTTGACCTCGTCACCAGACTCTAGCTCTATCTCTACTCAAGTCTTACCCATTAACATTGTCGTATAGCCATTACCTTAGCAGAACTATTACGTTGTAGGGCATCAGGGGGGTGGTCTCGGACCGTGTGGTCTCTGACTCTGCTAGGGGGCCTTAGCTCTATCTCTATGGACGCATTGAGGGATCCTGGGGTGAAGCTTTGGATACACTGTTTGGCATTAGGATTGGTTAGTTGCGAGCCCAGTTTGCAAGCCCTCGCCAATAGGGGCTTACATGTTGGTATGGGTAGGGCATCAGGGAAAGTGTTGGTGGTATTTGATTCGGACACTTTAGTTCTATCTCTATTCCATGGTGGGTACATGTAGGATGATAATGATGTTTGATCCATTGGGCAGATTCACACACTCGTGTATAGAGGTACGGCGGCCACCAAACCTTTCTATAGCATATTGCAAATTTATAAACCAGACCAAAGATATGAATTTAATGCATGCATATGTTTGTTGCATTGTTTTGTTTGCTCACTTAGCCATGATGTGTGCTCACCCTTTCGACGTCGAATAGTTTTAGTTGATGATGCAGGTCCTACTGTTGAAGAATATATGAATACGCCGACGTATGGACACGTTGCTGCGATGGACATAGAAGCTGAAGAAGATGCGCATGATTCATCATGCAAGTGCAACCAATGTGTTTTTACTTAAGTTTAGTAATAATTTGAACAACAGATATGTAACTGATTATTTATTTTATGTCTTATGGTTTGGAGATAATTGGATTAAATACTTATTTATCACTGTTAGACTCTTAGTTCATTATCTGTAAGACTTTTGCTTATTTGTTTAATACCTCTGATTATTAATGTGAAATGTGTGTGTGGTTTGATATGGTGGGTACGACCTATACGAGATCCTGGGTGAACCATTGGTTTATTGGCGGTTCATCACACCATTCTGGTTAGACCAGAATTGGGGTGTGATAGCTTCGTTATATATTTTCTTTTTCAGTCCCAATACATGCTCACGGATGCTTCCCCTAAGTCCCATGACGAACCTTCGTGTTTTGGTATTTTTCTCCTGCATGCTAGAGGGAGCAAGGAAAAATAGTTCTTTATAACGCTGTTGATATGCGTCTACAGTCATCTGTCCCTGATACAGACTCAGAAACTCCATTTCCATTTGATTTCTGAAACTCCTGGGAAAATACTTCTCGAAGAAAGCTTCTTTATAGATAGCCCAGGTCAGTTGGGCGTACTTTGTCAACAGATAACTCCGAGTAGATTTCCACCAATGGTGTACTTCATATTTCAGCATAAAAATGGCACATAATACCTTTTCTTCTTCATTTATAGTCATCATCATAAAGTTTCTTTCCATCTCATCGATCTAGTGAGCTGGCCATAACGGATCTGATGGCTTGCCTGTAAATTCCTTTGGCTTCAACTTCAGGAAACGCTTGATCAGTCTAGAGTGATCAAGCTGATACTATGCATATGCTCCATACATAGGTGGTTGGTACTGATAATTACCTTAGTTATACCCGCCTTCCGGTGCTTCAAGGTTTGGCACTTAGCCTTGTACTGCTGGTGTTTGCGATGTTTGGGGTACAGTGTTGCTACCACTAGGTGTCGTACTAGCTTATCCTGCTGGTAGAGATCTTGTGTTTACAGCTCTAAGCACCCCATTTTTGTCACCTTCAGTATAAGTGAACCAATATGGTAGGTTTTTGGCTTTTAACCCAAGGGTTTGTGATTCTCGAATGAACCCCACAGCAAGGTCATGGGCTATTACCTACTTGGATGTACAAGTCATGAAATTATCTTCGAAATGAGACCAGAATCATCAAATTCTGACGTCAAACAAGGAAGATATCTCAGTTTGAAAGTGCAAGGGCATTGACGTAATTATCATATGATACATGCATTATCATTCAAACTTCAAGACATCATATTTTGGTCATCTGATATCGGAATTAGATGATTCAAAGGCTAATATTCCTTATTTTCAGTCCTCTTCAAAGTGGACGTGAAAAATCCCAGATAGAAATCACCTGTGGGCCCCATGCAAGCTTTCATGCAAAATTATCGTTAGAACTTCAAAGCTTCATATCTTTGTCGTTCTACGTCGGATTCAGATGATTCCAAGGCCATTATTCTTCATTTGTGATGTTCAACAAAGTGGAGGTAAAAAATCTCAAGTAGAAGTCTCTGAAGGGTCCCACGCAAAATTACACATATAAATGGTCATTTAATCTTGAGAAATTCATATTTTGGTCACCTCATATCCAAATCAGGTAATTTCAGTTTCATTATGTTCCATTTTTAGTACTCTATGAAGTGGACGTAAAGGATTTCTGGTAGAACTCTCCAAAGGATCCCATGCAGAATGGTCAGCCAAATTATCGATAATTGGCCTACTTAAACTTCATGAAATTCATAAGTTGACCATTTTATTTCCAAATGAGGTGATTCAAGTTCTAATATTCCTCATTTTTAGTGTTCTACAAAGTGAACACAGAAAATTTGGAATAGATGCTATCGAAAAATTCTATATGGAAGGGGGACAGAAATAGACTATGAAATGTCAACCTTGGTCCAAACCAGCTTAATCCAGCATAGTCTAACTTAGCCCGGCCCAGCTCAGACCAATTCAAACCAAGTTATGTCAGTCCATATGCATGTATTTCTTTTATATGTGTAAATGTATAATATATTATTGTATATAATATATATATATATATATATATATATATATATATATATATATATATATATATATATATATATTATAGGAAAGAGAGGCCGTGGGAAAGAGAGTGGGAGAAAGAAAAAAAGAAAAGAGAGAGAAATGAAAGAAAAAAGGAAAAGAAAAAGAATCACTCTTTCACATTTTCTAGAAAGAAAACGTGAAAGAGAGAGGGAGAAAGAAAAAAAAGGAAGGAAAGAGGAAGGAAAGAAAAAAAGAAAAAAAAAGAAGAAAAAGAAAAAAAAAAAAAGGAAGAAGAAAAAACATGGGAAAGAGAGAAGAAAGGAAAGAAAAAAAATAGAAAGAAAGGATTTTCTAGAAGAAAAGAAGAAAATGAAGGAAGAGTGAAGAAGCAAACAAGAGGAGAGAGTGGAAGGACGTTTCTACTCTAGAAACATGTAGAAAACGTGGAGAAGAGAGAAGAGAGAAGAGAAAAGGGAAGGAAGAGAAGAAAGGAAAGAAGGAAAAAGAAAAAGAAAAGGATTTTCTAGTAGAAGAAAAAAAGGAAAGAAGGATCTTCTAGAAGAGGAGAGAAAAAGCATAAATAGGCCAAGAGAAAGAGAGAGGCTTCTTTTTTCCAGACCACAAGGAGAGAGAGGACGTGAGTAAGAGAGAAAAAAGTGAGAGAGGGAGAAAGAAAGAGAGAAGAAGAAGAGAAAAGAAAGAAAAGAGAAGAAGAAAAGAGAGAAAGAGAAGAGAGAGAGAAGCAGAGAAAAGAAGCAGGAGAATTCGTATTCAAAGAGCTTTATAAGATCTCCAATCATCCTACATCGATGGTTTTGCTCGATTCGAGCACAAGGTTAGTACCCTAAACGAATTTAGAGGTCTTTAGAATGCTCGAATGTCAATTGTGCTTGAAAAAGACTAATTTCTAAGAAATCTCAATCAGGAATGCTTTATTGTGTGGATATTAATGTTAGGATGCCTATGTCTAGCATTTTTTATGAATGATAATCTGTCCAAACTACTCAATGATGAAGTTTGAATGATATATGATGATGTTTGATGTTTTTGACAAGTTTCAAAAAGTGGTTTTCTAATCGAAAATTTCTAGATTTAGGATTCAAACTTAGGACATACATCACAAGTAGTTTTTATTAGATTACGAAGCCCAATTTTTATTGGAGTCTCTTTGATATATTAGAAGACTACCCTAAAAATTTCGTTCCATTTGGACTTAGGAAAGTATATCAAAAAATTTGTCTTTGACATTGCTTTTTTACTCGGATATAATGCAAATCTTCTATCAGAAAGTCTCTAGACAAGGGTCTCATGGCCAAAATCAGGAAATCAACTTCATATGAACTTTTTAGATATGAAATACTTCTCAAACATGGCACTGGTTTCATATCTTTTTGATTTTTTATTGAATTGATATCGATTTTTAAGTGCATAGTGCTCTAATTTTGAATCTGTCAGGATGTACTGATTTGCATGATTGAAAATGACCATTTTTCACAAAGAAAATATGTTATTTTCACTTGTTTTTCTTGATGAAATTTTAGATCAGACAATTATCTACATGAACGTATGTCTGGATTTAATTTTTAGTAAGTATAGGATTTTATTTAGAATTTATGGTGCAACTGGTCAAAAATCTAGAACAGAACTGACCAGTGCACATGTCCGGTCTTAGGGCATATCTTTGACCTATTTTTGCTCTCTGTTGGGATTCGACTCCTTCATATGAAATATAACATATTAAGTCATATTTTTGTGAAAAAAAATTTAAGCTTGATTTGAGTTACAGAAGACCTACTTATGGTCATTCTTATGTAATGTGACATAATCTGAAAGCAGATCATATTTTGTCCATTATCTGAAACCTTGTGTCACAATTTTGATTGTTTGAGTCATTAATCTTTCCAAATGTCTTCATAAAAATTATAATTTTTTAAAGAACATTGAACATATGTTTTTGATAATTTTACACTTTTCAAAAAAAAGTTTCATTGATGTCTCATTCATTGTAACATGCAATTGGTTGTTTGAGTAAATTCTGTCATATTTAGATAAATGGCTATATTTGGAGCATTCATATGCTTTATTTGGATTGTGCATACCATATTTGCCATATTCCATGTGTTGCTATATTTAGTAGAATAAATAGATTTTTACCATATTTAGCAAAATCTTAATAATTATCATTTTTAAGTCTTACTATGCTTAGAAAATAGCATAAAAAATCTTATCTTTTTTGAAAAATTCATATCATATTTGTATTCTATGATTGGTATTTACCATATTGATATATAGATGCATACATCAATTTCATACCATTTTTAAGTCTTACCATGCTTAGAAAATAGCATATAAGATCTTACTTTTTTTGGATTCGTGTCATATATGCATTCTATGATTGGTACTTACCATATTGATATATAGATGTATATTAGATCTTACCATATTAGGTCTTGCCATGCTTAGATTAGCATATTAGATCTTGCCATATTAGGTTCTTGCCTTATTTGCAATGCATGCCATATTAGGGAGATTTTCATAATCTTACTATATGTTGTGATAGTTATCATAAATATCATACATGCCATACTTAGAATATTTTATTTTTAGTAATAATTTAATTTATGCAACACCCTAGTCGAACTGCCATATCTGTACACCTAGCAAATATATTAGGCGTGGGGACATGCATTTAGGCACCCACATTCTTGGGAAGGGCATAATGAGAATAATAAAAATCTTAATAAAGAAAGAGAATGCTTTGCCAAACCTTTAAAATCTTGAAAACATACCGAGACCCTATGGTCGATCATACGATCGATGGTTTTGATTGAATTGTGCGAGCGTATGATTCAAGATCAAGTTTTTAAACCTGTTTTTTGAAATTTTTCTCTCTCATTCTCCTTCTTCCTCCTATGGTCTACTCAACTCGCCACCATTGAGTTGCTACAGTGTCGACCATATGAACTTGGTGATTTTTCCATCGATCAACAACCGTCACTCTATTCCTTGAGGTATGTTCTTTACTTTTCTCCATTTTTAAGCTTTCATACCTAGGGTTTTTGCTATTTGTAGGGTTTTCTTCTAATTAATATTTTTCTGATCGTAAAAATTTAATTTTTATTGGGGGCTTTTGCTATTGCCACCCAATGGATGAAAGCCCTCAAGAAAATTTGAGTTTCATAGGTTAGTTTAGTAGAAACTTGAAAATTCTCATTTTTTTACCTAAATTTTGGGGTTTTTCCCAATTGTCTAAATTTCTTTAAATTCGACCTACCTAGTTTAAATTTCTGATTGTATAAGCCTTACAGGACGGTTAGGGACCTATGTAAGTCCTCCTACCCAAATGTTTGGGTGAAAAGTAAGGGTTTTTCCATTTTACGTTGTTATGCTGTCAAATTTTCAAATTTATTTAACTTGTTTTCTTATTTTCTTCTCTTGCAGTTATCATGGTTCGCACTAAGGTTCCTCGAGTTCATGACCCACGATGCTTCAAGTCCGTTAAAGCAAAAGTGCGATATCTTTGGTTTAACTGAAAGAAAGTGGAAGGGGGTTGGTATGTGAACTTAGCCCATTTAGCCCTGTTTGATGTGGAAAGGGCGTTTGGTGACATGGGTTGGCTTCCAGTGATCTTGTACGAATTTTGCACTCGTCCGGACTTGGTCAAGTAATTCTACTATCACCTACAAGTAGAGGGTGACTTAGAAGATGTTGACAGGGATAGAGAGCTTCGGATCACCAGCTGGTCAAGAGTTGGCAAATCTCCTAGGCATTTCCAACTATGGTCAGTTGGTTTACTATGCACCCAGGGAGCCACAGTTTCTGTATACATTGGTGCGTGCAGAAATAGATAATCAGATTCTTCAAGATGACCACTGGGAGATGAAAGCAGTTAACCTGCGTCCAGAGCCATGGGTCTACTGTAAGATTATCTAGCATAATTTTATTCCCCAGGGCGGACACTATGAGATGGTCTCACAACTAACTCAATACCTTCTATACTATATCTGTACTAGGCAGCCTGTCTGCCTCCCATATATTATTCTTCGGACTATGCACAGAGCTACGTTGCCTGACTCGAGAGGTAACATGCCCTATGGGCGGCTGATCTCCACCTTGCTCGCTCATCTATAGGTACACCTAGTGGATGAGGGGATCCTTGAGGACACCTTCTTAGCTAACCTTGATTGGGAGGCCATCAGCAGGAAGGGCATGAGAGAGATACAGGTCAGTGATGATGAGAGGAATGCTATGAAACGTCCTCTCACTTGGGTAGCGACAGCAGATACAGAGGCAATAGCAGTAGCAGCAGCAACAGGGGTAGCAGCAGAGGCAGTAGCAGAGGCACACGATGGTGATGATGAGGAGGATGATGATCAGATATACATGGATGTGGATGCCATCCCTCCTCCATCACCACAGCATTCTACTGGAGCTGGCCCTTCTCGGGCTTCTCATTCAGCTGGCCCTTTACGCCCACCACCAGATGACATGATGGGGCTGTTACGTGAGATTCGAGAGGCTCAGCACGTGACTGATTGGAGAGTAAGAGAGCTTCTAGATGCCGGTGCTCTATAGACCAGCGGGTAGTAGATCTGACAGCTAGTCTCCGAGCAACTCAGACTCAAGTGGCCTGGCTCACGAGAGTATATGCTGAGGACTATGATAGAGATCGTGAGGCACCTCCCCCTCCAGCACATCTAACTCCATGATATCATTTATTTCTTTTTTCCTTTTATACTACAAAGTAACTGTCTGGATTGTGAACAGTACTTTGATTTGGATGTACATTTGTCTTATTTCCATTTACATATGTACATTATTCTCTTTCTTAGTTTATGTCTCATACAACACAGGTGCTTATGGGGTGTTCTTATTACAGCTTTTAATTTTATCCTAACTCAGTTCATGACTCATGTGAAAGTAGTTAAATCAATAGGTAGAACCTGAGAAGCTTTGATACCAAGTTGTCACACCTCAATTCTGGTCTAACTAGAATGGTGTGATGAATCACCAATAAACCAACGATTCACCCAGGATCTCGTATAGGTCGTACCCACCATATCAAATCACACACACATTTCACATTAATAATTAGAGATAATAAACAAATAAGTGAAAGTCTTACAGATAATGAACTGAGAGTCTAACAGTGATAAATAAGTATTTAATTCAATTATCTCCAAACCACAAGACATAAAAATAAATAATCAATTACATATCTGATATTCAAATTATAACTAAACTTAAGCAAAAACACATTGGTTGCACTCGCATGATGAATCATGCGCATCTTCTTCAGCTTCTACGTCCATCGCAACAACATGTCCATACGTCGGTGTATTCATATATTCTTCAACAGTAGGACCTGCATCATCAATTAAAAATATTTGACGTCGAAAGGGTGAGCATACATCATGGCTCAATGAGTAAACAAAATAATACAACAAATATATGCATACATTCAATTCATACCTTTGGTCTGGATTATAAGTTTGCAATATGTTATAGAAAGGTTTGGTGGCCGCCGCACCTCTATACACGAGTGTGTGAATCTGCCCAATGGATCAAACACCATTGTCATTCCACATGCACCCACCATAGAATAGAGATAGAGCTAAAGTGTTCGGATCAAACAACGCCAATACTTCCCCTAATGCCCTACCCATACCAACACGTAAGTCCCTGTTGGCGAAGGCTTGTAAACTGAGCTCGCAACTAACCAATCCTAATGTCAAATAGTGTATCCAAGGCCTCACCCCAGTATCCCTCAATACGTTCATAGAGATAGAGCTAAGGCCCCCCAATAGAGTCAGAGACCACACGGTCCGAGACCACCTCCCCTGATGCCCTACGACGTAATAGTTCTACTAAGGTAATAGCGATACGATGATGTTAGTGGGCAAGACTTGAGTAGAGATAGAGCTAGAGTTTGGTGACGAGGTCAAAGACCACCATGCCACGTCCTCCCCCTGATGCTCCACTCCCATCGAACACACTAACCACACACATACATTCACATGTCTATTCCTAGCATCATCATCATCATCATCATCATGTTATAAATAAACCAAATTAAATATGCATGAGCAGTAATAGCAGAAATATTGGATGACATGTGAAATGCACATTACAAACATACAAGCATAGAATCAATCATGGCATTGAACTCAATAAAAATAAATAGTTTGTTAATATCAATTAGTTTAGGTCTTGTTCCCTCACCTGTTAGCAATACTCGATCTCCTTCCAAGCTTTGAAATTCTCATTGAATTGATTTAACAACCTAAAAGTTATATGAATTTAAGTTAGGGTTCTTATGTGACATGTTACAGTAGTCGAAAATTGAAACAGAGCACTGATAGGTGTCTGATTGGTCCTATGGTCTCATATCATATCGACCTTACTGCCTACGGTCGATACCCTACAGTCCCATATGGTGCGACCGTAGCTACGACCAAATGGTTTTTGAAATCTTCCCGAATGCCTATGGTCGATCCTCTGGTCTTGCTGGTCATGCTATGGTCGACCGTAGTTGCGACCTTGAGATTTCTGGTCACAAACTACATGCAATTCAAATTCTTCCTCAATCAATTCTTCTGATCTTCAATGGGGTTTATTCTAAGGTCATCATATGGCCATCATTAATAGTTTCTTATCAACCCTAACCATCAAATTCATCCCCCATGATTCTCCTTGGGATTTTCTCAAGGAAATTACATAGATCATAATAGGTTGATATTGCCTATCTTGCATAGAAGTCTTATTCCTTAGAGTTAACATCTTTAGAGATTAGATTCATACCTTTGCGTGTGATAGAGAGCCAATCTCTTCTCAGCAAATTTTTTCCTTAGCTTTTTCTTCTTCTCCTTCTCTTCCTTCTCTTCATTCTCTTTCTCTAGGGTTTACTAATGTTTTAAAAGAGTGAAAAATGGTTGAGGGACGTTCTTTATATAGAGGAAAACTCTCCATATAGAGTCTTCTTTCAATTAGGAAAGCAATCCCTTAGTTTAGGAAAGTTTCCAAAACTCAAAGTCTGATCTGGGGTCTCACGGTCGATCATACGGTCGGATAAACCGTCGATGGTAGGGTCAAAATCATTGACCGTGGGGCTTTGGATATGAGATTTTTGTTCCCTTCCTTATGGTCGACCATACCTACCCAGGTATGCGACCTTAGGTAGGTTTTTAGTGTTTTTAACTCGATTCTCATATCTGGTTTATGATCTATCTTCACACGCTCGGTCTACTTGGTCCAGGAATGATGGGAAGACCTAGCATGACACGGTTAGACCAAGTTAATGGAGTGCGGGTCTTACATCACTGATACTAGTATTTTTAACATCATAAACATACTATCACACACTTAATGTATACATGCTATTAAAGTTCATGAGGCAATATAAAACAAAAAATTTCCAATTTAAAAAATCATTTTTTATCACAAAGACAATATCTTCGATGCAAGAAGCATTTCAGTTGAAATTTACTTGTCCTTGATCCTATTATATTACCCCCATCTATCAAAAGGGTTTTGAAAACAATGATTTAGCACATGCCCACGAGGCAAAGATATACATCAAATAAGTCTGCACAATGTATGCAAATATATATATTCTAATATCCATCCATAGACATGTTAAAAAGAGTGGTTTGGCTTTGTATGCATTACTAATATTAACAGTACAACTTTGAATAATTCCCTGTTATAAACCGACCTTCAGCTAATGACCATTGAGGCCTATGACCCTTAGGGAAAGACACCTCTTAGCACCTTTCGGTCCATTAGTGATGCTATGATCTAACCAAACACATTTACTCCATCATGAGAAATAAAACAAAATAATAAAAATAAATTATCCTCACATGCATCCACTGAAGGCCCTATCACTATTGCTGTCACATGATATCCACGTAACATCAAATTTTAATGGAATTGACACTATCTATGCATAAAACGGTAGTAGTTATTCAGGCATTTATATGGATCATAAGAACCCATGACTATACCGCTCCTTAGTCTACTTCCCTTGTCACAAAAACCAAGAGATGCATTGATTCTCTCTTAAGCGATGGATATATTCAATTCAACGAATACAAACTTCTTTAAACTCACACCTCATCATATATCCTTTCAAAAGAAAAGGACGAATAGTATCTCACAACGTATCCATGGTTGAATAATACCATAGAATCTTATAAATAGATACTTTCCCTCTCCCAAACCAAAGAGATGCAAACACACCTAGACGTATAGAAATCGTCTCCCGCCTGAGTTTGGGCAGGAGACTTGGCGGCCCAGATGGATGGCCGTCATCTGGCTCTCGGGTGGATCCAAGCCCTCCATCCGAGCCAACACCCGAGCCAACAAGCTGAGCCGACAGGGGTGTCGGCTTGGATGGAGGGCTCGGATCCACCCGAGAGCCAGGTGGCGGCCATCCATCCGGGCCTCCAAGTCTCCCGCCCAAACTCAGGCGGGAGAGGATGTGGATCCCACCTAGACAGCAGCTGTGCTAAGACAAAAACTCTCCAAAGGAAAATGCAGCAAGCACAAGCCCTTCACAATCCACAGTACATTTCTGAACCTAGAAACAGCAAGAGTGTGTTGATGGACCTTGGATGAGACTGAGAGGGGGGTGAATTAGTGTGAAAACTTTCTCCCTAACGTTTCCTTACTGCCCAGCGTTGATGATGAACCAGACTATTACAAACATATAAGCGTATGCAAATCTACCTCGCTACCACTCAGTGGCCAGGTCTATCAAATTTGCACACCCATCCTATAGTTCATTCCATGCACTTTATAAAATACAGAAATAAAGCATTTCACAACACAGAAGGGTTATGTGGTTCACCACCACAGTATGTGATGGCTAATCTACGGAGTAATGTCTAATGGGTTCTGTATTTACTCAATACTCAACTTTTAGTCCTTTAAAGGACAAGGATATTCACCCTGTGTTTAGCATAAAACTGAGAGGGCAAACAATGCCAAGGTTCAAGCTATACCAGCCAGTGTCCAGCACCCACTGAACACAAATCAAAATGATAGATTTTGGGGCTTATAGTGATGCCCTACAATAAAACTCAAACTAGCAAGGCATTCAATATTCTTTTACAATAGACTCCCATACTAAGTAGGCATTCAAATATCTCAACCTACTCTAGCATTCATGGCATTGAATCAATAAATAACAAGGGAGTTAAGAAAATCTCACAACCGAGGCTTTTCGACATCTGAAGACATATGTAGTGTCTCTACAAGTTCAATGGAACCTCTCACAGTCATTAATGTTGGAAGAACTAAGCACTTCAAGCAACTTCTTGCTCATACATCATCTCTCCTTCCAACAGTCCAACAATCACTTATCGTATTCAAAGAAACATCCTGATTGCTTCCAACCTAGCAACAGGAGCAAATATTTCTTTAAAGTCAATGCCCTCAACTTGAGCATATCCTTTACAAACTAATCTGGCCTTGTTTCTTACAATTTTGTCATCTTCATTGAGTTTGTTTCTATAGACCCATTTAGTGCCTATGACATTCTTGTTTGCAGGCCTTGACACTAATTCCCAAGTTTTATTTTTCTCTATCTGGTTCAACTCCTCATTCATTGCCTTGAGCCAAGTAGCATCTTCACATGCCTCTGCAACTGATTTAGGTTCAATGTGAGATAAGCGAGAGAACATCTATTTTGCTTTTCTTACCTTTCTTGTTTACATTCCAGCTGAGGGATCACCAAGAATTAATTTTTCAGGATGATTCTTTCTTACTCTGCTTGAGCCACTTCCATTCTGCTTGTCTGCCTCAGAATCTGACTGCTCTTCTCTTTCTTCTGTCTCAACCACAGCTCTCTGTCTTGGCACATTTGTTACATCCTGCTCTTTTTCTGTCTCATTGTCATTCTGCTCACTGTCCAGGTCTTCAAAGATAGGAACCGCATTATTTGACCATGTAGGAGAATTCTTGTGCTCATCAACTCTCACATCTGCACTTTCAATAATTTTTCCATGTCTCTTGTTGTAACATTTGTAAGATTTGCTAGAAGTAGAGTAGCCAAGAAATATTCCTTCATCGGCCCTATCATCAAACTTTCCTAGATCATGGCTGGTGTTTTTCATATAACACTTACTACCAAACACCTTGAAGTGCTTTGCTGTGACCTTCTTATCAAACCATAATTCATAGGGAGTCTTGTCTCTATGTGGCCTCAACATACACCTATTCTGAACATATATTGTTGTATGCACTGCTTCTCTCCAGAATTTATTTCCCATGTCATTTTCAGTTAACATAGTCCTGGCCATCTCTTGAACAGTTCTATTCTTTCTCTCTGCAACACCATTTTGTTGTGGTGTTCTAGGAGCTGAAGTCAGTCTCTTGATGCCATTCTCAAAACAATAATCTGTAAAGTCTATCCAGGTGTACTCTCCTCCCCTGTCAGATCTCAAACACTTGATTTTCTTGCCTGTCTCATTTTCAACTTGAGTTTTGAAGATCTCAAATCTAGCCAGAGCCTCTGATTTATGTTTCAAAAACATCACCCAAGTCATTTTGGAGTAGTCATCTATAAATAGAATGAAGTACCTCTCCCCTGTAATGCTCTGTGTCCTTACTGGCCCACATAAATCTGTATGAACTATCTCCAATGGTTGAGTAGTGTGGTACTCCTTAGGTTTGAATGATGTTCTTGTCTGCTTCCCCTTCTAACAAGATGCACATATATCATTGGAGGGCTTCCTCAATGAAGGAATGTCTCTTACAACATTCTTATTAGATATTTTGACAGATTTTTAAAGCCAATATGTCTCAATCTTCTATGCCATAACCATGTTTTCTCTTCTTGACTCATCATGCAATTTTCTTCAAAATCTTCAGACAAAGTATAGAGATTTCTATAAGTTCCCTTTCCTAATTCCATCAATTTTCCACTATTAGACCTTCGGATCTCACATCCTTGATCATTAAAAATCACTTTGTGACCCCTATCACAAATTCGGCTGACACTCAATAAGTTATGTTTCAAACTTAAAACATAGAGGACATCATGGGATGTTATATTTCCATTATTGAGACTGATGCTTTCCTTTCCAACTATCTTGGCACCATCATTGTTGCCAAACTTAACTGAACCTCCTTCATAATGCTGAAGCTTTAGAAGCCTTTTACTATCTCCAATCATGTGACTTGAACACCCACTATCAAGAATCCATGGTGTAGAGTTGTTTTGCCTTAAAAGCTATCTACACAACCAAAGAGCTGTTTCTTTCTGTTTTATCCCTCTGAACCCAAACTCTCTTCTGTAATGGTGGTTTCTCAACATGTTTCTGCTTTGGAGCCTCTCTTCTTGTTTTGCTATGCTGTCTCTGTAGAGGTGGCATAGGGGAAAGATGGTTCTACAGTTCCTTGCTACATGCCCAAAGTTGTAACAGTTGTAACACTCAACGAAATTCTCTTCTAGGGGAGCAAATTGATTTCTACTCTCAAATTTGACATCTCTCATGTTGAATTTGCAGGTAGCAATCTTATGTCCAAAGTTGTTGCATTTATAGCAATATCTCTAAAAATGAGGTCTTGACCTTGAAGATGCCATGTACCTCATCTGTCTCTGTGGTGCACTGGGATAGTTTCCCTTATAGAAGTTGTCATGCTCCACTCTCTTGCCTTGCCATGCATTTTGTCTTGGCCTTGCAAAGTTAGTCTTAGGGAGAGGGGTTTTGTTTCCCCCTTAACAATAAACTATAGGGTCCTTATCCTTTCCATTTTCCTTCAAAAAAGATATGGGACCTTTTTCCTTTGAGTTGGCATTCTTTGATGTCTCTCCTTTATCAAAACCAAGGCCAAACTTAATGTGGGAAGGTCTTTGAGCATTGATGATCCTATCAAGCCTACTACTACTAGGATGCACTAAAGTAGAGTTACTTGATTCCTCATGTTGAGCTATTTTTTGTTGTCTCTCAAGCTCTTCCTTTTCATATTCAGCCACTTTTGTCTTTAGAAGTGTAAACTCATTCTTAAATTCTTCAAATCGATCAACCATAAGGAATTGTTCTTCAAGTTGAGCTTTCAAACTTGCATTCTCATTCAATACCCTAGAGTAGTCTACAGAAGCCTGTTTAAGTTGAGTCTTGAGATTTTCAATAACTTTCTTGAACTCTTTATCTTGAGCTCTCAATTCTTGAATTACATGTTTTTGCTTTTTGGCTTCTTGTGAGGCAAGCTTGTTATTCTTTCTTTCATTCTTGAGTTCCTTCATGGCTGCAATAAATTCTTCTTCAAAGTTTATCTCATCTTCTTCATCACTGCTTGAACATGTATCTTCATTGTCTCTTTCTTCATCACCACTTGAGATAGAGTCCATAATTTTACCTTCTTCATGAATTTTTGAAGTAAATTCTTCACCTTTGTTCCCTTCATGTTCTTCAATGAAAACCATGAACAAGGCCTCTCTGGGCTCATCCTCTTAGACATCATCTGAGTCAACATTTGAGGTTTCATTGACTCTCTTGGAAATGAAACTTTTTTTATTTGACTTGTTCTTTTTGAAGCTGTAATTTTTCTTTGCCTTGGACTTATATTTGCTTTCATCTTCATCATCACTATCAATCTTACTCTTCTTTGGACATTTTGCAAAATGTCCAACCTTACCACAATTGAAGCATTTGAAAGGAAGTTTATTCTTGTATTTTTCTGTACCCTTCTTTAATTTTCTAGTGAAATGAGTTGTGGCTTCATCTTCACTTTCTTCCTCATTTGATTTTTTAAAAATCTTGGGTTTCTTCATTGCCTTGAAGGCTACTTGCTTGTCAACAGTAGTTCTAGGGTCTACTCTCATCTCAAAAGCTGTCAATGCTCCATGTATTTCATCTATGGTGACTTCATCCAAATCCTTAGTCTCTTCAAGAGCTGAGACTTTTGATTCAAACTTGGATGTGAGAGACCGTAAGATCTTCTGACAAACAATAGGCCCTTTTAAGTCTTCACCAAGTCCTCTAATAGAGTTGACTACTTCATTGACTCTATTCATATACTGATCAACAGTTTCATCCTCATTCATTTTCAGGTTTTCAAACTGAGCCCTGAATGTTTGCAGCTTCACTTTCTTGATCTTCTTGTCTCCTTCATAGATATTTATCAGTCTATCCCAGACCCCCTTTTCAATCTTGCAATCCATGACTTTGGATAATTCACTGTTAGTCAGACCACCTTGAATGGCATTGAGTGCATTTCTGTTGTTCTCAAAATTCTTTTTTTCTGTAACACTAGGAGTAATTGTATCATGTGGAGTGTAACCAATTTCAACTGCAGTCCAAACATCGAATCCAAGTGATCCCACATAAATCTCCATTCTCCTTTTCCAAAACATGAAGTTCGTACCATCAAACAATGGGGGTTATGAGAACCTTCCCCTGGTGCCATAGCTACCCTCTGATCTCTCAAATGCTGATTTAGCTGTCACTGAGCCTGGTGCTCTGATGCCAATTGATGGATCTTGGATGACATTGAGAGGGGGGGTGAATCAGTGTGAAAACTTTCTCCCTAACTTTTCCTTACTGCCCAGCATTGATGATGAACCAGACTATTACAAACATATAAGCGTATGCAAATCTACCTCGCTACCACTCAGTGGCCAGGTCTACTAGATTTGCACACCCATCCTGCAGTTCATTCCACGCACTTCACAAAATACAGAAATAAAGCATTTCACAACACAGAAGGATTACGTGGTTCACCACCACAGTGTATAATGGCTAATCCACAGAGTAATGCCCAATGGGCTATGTATTTACTCAATACTCAACTTTTAGTCCTTTACAGGACAAGGATATTCACCCTGTGTTTTCCCAGCATAAAACTGAGATGGCAAACAATGCCACGGTTCAGGCTATACCAATCAGTGTCCAGCACCCACTGCACACAAATCAAAATGATAGATTTTGGGGCTTATAGTGATGCCCTACAAAAAAACCCAAACTAGTAAGGCATTCAATATTTTTTTCGCCTAAGCTAGCATTCAATAAACTCCCATACAAAGTAGGTATTCAAATATCTCAACCTACTCTAGCATACATGGCATTGAATTAATAAATAACAAGGGAGTTGAGAAAATCTCATAACCGAGGCTTTTCGACATCTAAAGACATATGTAGTGTCTCTACAAGTTCAATGGAACCTCTCACAGTCATTAATGTTGGAAAAACTAAGCACTTCAAGCAACTTCTTGCTCATACATCATCTCTTCTTCCAACAGTCCAACAATCACTTATCGTATTCAAAGAAGCTCCACCAACCTTCAAAAACCACATCAATGCACCATCATGGGCACAAATGGAGATGATGAGTGATTGTTTGCTCACACCCAAAGCAAGAACCAAGCAAAAACCTTAGGAAAACCTTTTTGCTTCTCTCAGACCCTATTTTTCAATTTTTCAACACCGCCACCGACCTCCAACTCGTCCTCAATAGATAGGAAATCCAAAACTGAGTTCAGATCAATTTGAACCATCCGATTCGAATATCGGATGGCTGAGTTATGGCTAAAACAATGTGGGCCAGTAAGATCATTTCAAACAGCATCTTTTAGATGCATTCGATGTACCTACGCAATGCTGAAGCCACCCGCCGCTGACATGGCAGGCACGGTGTCCAATGTCATTGGTCCGATCCAGAATCTTCTTCATTCGCCGTCGGATCTAAAGCTATAAAGCGGGAATGACTGAGAGCCAACAGATCTGGTCAGATCACGTCAGGTTTGATCGGCGCCATTCAAGGCCGTTAGATAGGAATCAGCCCCGCCGTTACACCATAAATGAGCATCATAGAATCAAGGCGACGTCTTTGTAAAATGCGAAGCACGATATTACGTTGCATTCGGCCAACCAGAAGGCTCTCGAGAGCACTTTGACGCGACCTCCGCACCACACCTGAGCCCGCTTTTATTTAGACCATTCGATTGGGATTTTGGCTGCGAGGCTTCATCGAGGCCATTGATACTGAATCTTCTTCATCTTAAAAGCCCCAAAAATACCCCTGAAAATATAACATATGGGCTCTGTAACCGATTTTAAAAGTGTTAAAGTGTCTACAGAGTTTGATTTCCAGAGAGCTTGTCTCTCTCCTAGAAATCAAACAAACATGTGGCGTGCGGCTTTGCGGGGGAGGGGAAGCCATGGGCAAGGCCATGCGCACGCAGGCATGCCATGCGAGCCAGCATGCATGGCGGCGGCCATGGCTTGCGGCATGCCTTGCTGCGGCTTGCGGCTGGGCATGCTGCTTGCTGCTGCTACTGGCCGTGCTTGGCTTAGCCCTGCTGGCCTTGGCTGCAAGGCTGGCGGCCATGGTGGCAGGCCACCTCGGCATTGTGGGTCCCACCATCAATTTTCTCTCTCCTCTTTCTCTCTCTTGTTTTTTCTCTCTCTTCTAAGAATGCAACACTCTTCTAAGAATGCAACACCATCATAAACACTGTCACACCGCCTGTATCACTGTCAGCTTACCTGTGGGGGTCGCAGACACTCTCTCTCATCAAACTTGGCCCAGTTAGCCCATGTTGTCAACAATTACAATACGAAGGCCAACATCTGCAACATCATGTTAGAAACCTGACAACCACTTTCAAATTCTATTATGATCCCACATTGGATCTACACACACCAAAGCGTAGTTCTTAAGTCTTGGGCGCTCCCACCGAATAAGCTATTCTTTTGGGTTGGGCTCTTCCTTGGGCTTGAGTTGTAACATTTGATACTTTCGTTGAGAGACTGGTACTGCGGAAGAAGGGACCTAGAGAAAGAGCAACCAGGGAAAGAGTTACTTGGTGAAGCAGAGTGAAAGCGGTCTAAAGTGAGCAATCTAGAGTGAACCGACGTAGGCGTCGACTTTGAAAAAGAGGTGGCAATGTTATGATCCCATATTGGATCCCACACACACCAAAGCATGGTTCTTAAGTCTTGGGTTCTCCCACCTAATAGGCTAGTCTTTTGTGTTGGATTCTCTCTTGGGCTTGAGTTATAACAAATTCCAGCAACAGTTAGTCTCAACTATTGTGTCTCCACCACATCCACATGAGCCAGTGACACAATTAATGGCACCGGCGAAAGTAGAGGTGTTCAGATCGCTTGATAAATGGGCCACAAAACCATTCTCCCCATACTAAAATTAGTAGAGCAATCCTGGCAACCACATGATTTCCACCCAGCCGTCCAACTCATTCATAGAAGTCCGGGCACTACGTGAGCAAACCTCCGGATTGCCTGATGATTACTAAGTGGTGTTGGTGGGTGATGTGATCACTGAAGAGGCGCTTCCTACGTACATGTCCATGCTGAACCGGTTTGAAGGGAATCCCCCGATTTCGATTAAGACTTTTATAATGATTCTGTTTGTATAAATCATATTTTTAAGTTCAATTTTTCTGTCTCTGTCTTTCGCATCCTTCCTGTTGAGGTTTGCTGATGACTACCACCCATGTCGTAGGGTAGTGTGGACATAAGAACAGGGAATCGGCTCGTCTCAAGTTCATTGAACTTGAGACTTGCCAGTGTCGGCTGGATGGCCGACACCTGACATTCCGGCCGATCCAACGGTTCGAGAATTATTGTAAAAAAAAATAAAAAAAATAAACTCATTAACTCTCGAACCGTTGGATCAGCTGGAGTGCCAGGTGTCGGCCATCCAGCCGACACTGACAGATCTCAAGTTCACGAGCCGAATCCATAAGAACAGTCTGGTCATGTCAGAGACTCAGAATACACCACTGACCATTGAGTGATATTCTTACAGATGTTAGGTTCACCTACAGTTCTACAAATTATAAATTATTGTTCTTTGTTTTGCACAAGTGCTACAAGAACCAAGCGATTATTACTAGACCTTGTTTAATTTGAAAAAACACATTATTACAATATTATAAACATGAACAGAATCATAAACAAACCAATAACACTATGCATGGCATGCTCATCCATTACATGTGTATCATTCCCCGAGTTCAACGTTTGATGTAGGACGGACCACTCACATAAATGTACACATAGTTCAAATTAACAGAAAAACGATCTCGTGTCATGGGTTTCACATGAAAGTCTCGATCTTATGATCTCTAAATCAATTTAAAAATGCCTAAGTTTCCAAAAGAATCCAAAGTTGACTTGGTTTGATTAATAGAATTTTTAAAATATCATTTTCGTTGGGCCAATGAGAAGCTATAATTGTGGTCGACTGTCTAATACAACCGTAGCCATAGCTACAGGGGAGCGTGGCACGCCTTGGTGGTCTTGAGTTCAGCATTTACAAGGCCACTCCTGTTCCTGCTTCTCTACCCCCTTGGGGACCCCTCTTCGGTGGTGGTGGGCCATGACTCAGGAAAAAAAAAACTATAATTTTCCGTCAGTATTGGTAACGAGTGAATTATTTATCATTTAAAGGTCTTTTAAGTTTAATTTCTTATAAAAAAATTTTTTAAAATATTGGTATAATTTTTGAAAAGCTCTTCAAAATGAGTGCAAACTCATCAAACCATTGCATGGATGAGAAATTGGTAGATCCCAAAAGTTATGACCCATTTTTTAATAATTTTTTTGGTAAAATTTTTTGATAATACTTCCAAAATCTTGAGAATGCTATCACGGCTCGTTAATTTAAAATAATTTTTTATTAAATTGAAGCGTTGGTGATGTTTTTTTGGACTTGGATCGTCTCCAGTCTGTCCAGTCGTCCAGTTGTGGACTGGGCGGACTAGATTAAAAGGACACGCATACCAATACATGGGGGGACGTGTCCTTTAAATCCAGTCCGTCCGTCCACGACTGGACGGCTGGACGGACTGGAGACGATCTTTTTCGTGTTTTTTTACCCGTGGTCACATTATAGTATAGAGTAATACTTGTCTCCTCTTATTATTACAACATAGTGCACACGATTTATTCCCACTCTTTTAACATTATCTATTTTTGCATTGCTCTTTTTCGTGTTAATTTCTCTCTTTTAGCTGGGAACTCATGCATGCAGTTGAAGAGTTTCGATTAAGCTACTCCATAATATCACTAGAGGATGTTATATTACAGTTTTTTCACTAACACATTTTTTAAATGCATAATCTAAGATTACTCTATATACATTTTCAATTTGAATTGAAGATGGACAGTCTTCAATGCATAATTGAAAAATTGAAGGGGATATCGCTGACATGTTTGGGGAACATTGTCATAATCATGACCGGAATTTAATTTTCCAATACATAGTTTGGGTTCATTGGTATCATTTTCCATTCAAATATATACCAAATAATTTTGATATGGGGAACTTGTTATTCTTCACATGGATAGTAACACAAGACTCAAACAACTTTGGAAGGGAACCACCAAGGTATCATATGGCACTTTAATTTAATTTTGTGAGTATTTTCTTATTTATATTTATTTCATTTTTTTATCATTATAAATGTATTTTGTGGGTGAAATTAAATTATTTTTTCACCTTTCCTTCTTCCAGCATCTCCCAAAATTGAAGGTCCTCCATCTTTCGGGTTGTTCGTACCTAATATGTTTGCTTGTTTGCTGGACTTCTCAGGCCTCCAGAATCTTGAGAAGCTGATTCTCAAGTTTTGCTGGAAATTGTTAGAAGTTGATGAAAGTATTGGCCATCTTTGTAAACTTGTTGAGTTGGATCTAACTTATTGCAATAAAATCACGTATCTCTAAAGCAATATTAGTAAATTGGCATCACTAGAGAAACTTTTCTTAGATGCAGACAACTAAAAGAATTGCCTGACAGCATTTGTCAACTTTCAAAACTGTAAACTCTAACATTGTCATACCGCAATTACTCAAAAAAGTGCCTGATAACATTTGTCGGTTTTCAAAACTTGAACTTGAAACCGTCACTGTCGTGCTGCACATCACTCCCAATACTTTCGTCAAATTTGCGTTTACTTTAGGCAGAAGTTTGTGAATCATTAGAAAGGTTACCGTCAAATCTGTCAAAACTTGAAGCACCTAAGGGAATTGGATCTTGGAGATTGTCTAATGCTAAATGAAATTGGGTGGATCCCACTATGATTTGATCTATAGATCCCTTTACGATTACTTCAACAATGATCCATCCCCACTACATCATGTACACATAACTCTAAGGGTGCAAGTTTTACCTTGACGATCCGAACTCGCCCAGCCCGCCCTGAACCTTAGCAGGGTTGAACTCGGCCCGAATCTTGACAGGGTTAGGTTAGGGTTTAATTTTATATGAACCCTGACAGGATTGGGCTGGGTTAGGGTTGATCCCCTGGGTTGAACCCAGCCCAACCCGACCTTATATATATATATATATATACCTAAGCCACAAATCAACCAAAAGAGTCATCTCACGGCTTCACAACCTTTCCCTCTTCTCTCAATCTTTCTCTCTCAAACGAAACCCTAAGAGAGTTTACAAAACCCTAAGGCTAAGAGTAGACGGCGCCTTCATCTCTTCTCTCAAAATCCCCCTCTCAAACGAAACCCTCAGTCACTCAATCTCTCCAATTCTCTCGACTCTCTCTCATGATTCTCTCCGATTTTCTGACTAGTTGCTAACTTGCTATTACTATAGTTTTAATGTTCTCCTCCAAGATTCTGAATCGGATACCAAGTAAGTTACTTTGGGGAAGTTCTAAGATTACAGTTGGTTGTTCGGTTGTTCCTTGTTTATTTATTTATTTTTACTCGACTACAAGGGTTAGGTGCCTTGGACTAAGCTGATCTGGTGGGTGGTTAGGGCCATGGAAGGAGACTCCGATTTAGGGCGTATATAAAGTTTTTTTCATGTGCATCAGAGGTTAGGTGCGTTGGACTGTTTTTTTTTTTTTTTTTTTGTAATTTTAGTTTCAATTTCGCTATTTCTTCATTTACGGCTTGTAGCTAGATGAATCATGTAGTGTTTTCCTCTTGTTTTCTCAACGATCCTTGCTGTTTGGAGATTGGATAGAATTAATGGCTGACATATTCACTTAGGCTGGGTTTCTAGCATCTATTACATTTTAATGAGATGATTCTATTAGAGTAGCTACTTTGGAGATGAGTTAGACAGTTTAGGGTGTATTTAAGTTGTTGTCTATCATTGCAAAGCCAAAAAAAAAAAAAAAAAGTTGTTGTCTATCATGCACTAGTGCAAACTTCATCTTTTGTAAAAAAAATTATTTTCTCTTTACAAGTTGAAATGGGAAGTTCAATGACAATACAATTCAAGGGCCAAGGTAGTTGACCAGTAAAATGAGCTCTATGAATAGATGATACAAAAATAGATAGAAAGGAAAACTTTAGATGAGCAAAAATCATGCATTACTATGATTAAAAAAAAAACCCATTAACAGAATTAACATTACTGTAGAAATTGATTGATCACTCCCATATTGGATGAGGAATGCAAAGAGAGGAACCTTTGCCCATGGTGTTACAACAGATTATGTTAGAAGAGAAGACTTACACAACAGATTATGGTCTGGTATTAGAATATTTGCCAAAAACAAAAGGAACCTATAAAAACAAAAATAGCAGAATGAAATGGGAGAGAGGAGGAAAGTTATAATTGTGGCTGTTCATGATAGGCCCTATTTACATACTTCGTCAGCCTGTGATGGATCTTCCAATAGCTGCAAGGAGATCACTTTAAGATACAAACTTGCAAGGTCGAGTTCATTCAGTGCAGAACCATTGGATAAATAAGTCAGAATTTGGGAAATGATAGACTAGGAAAGAGCATTAGCATTTGCAGCAAGTATTGTTATTTGTGTTTCAAATTGTACGAGCTAGGGTTTTGTTAGTTTGTTGTTGTATTTTAAGTGTTCTTTAGAGATCTCCGTTTTATTATATTACCTCATATTACAGAGTGAATAATCTTCATCTTCACCACCCACGTCGAATTGGTGTGTAAACCACATAAGTCTCTTTGTCATCTTTGCTTGATTAATCATTTTTATTTCTTCATGTTTATTAGTGTTTGCATTAACAAATACCATCCCTTAAGAAGCAAATTAATTAATTGCATAGGAAAGTTGTAGAGAAAACCTGCATCATATCTTACACAAAAGAAGAGCTTAGAACAAGAATAAGAGGTTTCCACTATTTAGAACAAGAAACGGAAAATGAAATCAAATCAATCAACCTCAAACCTGCAATAACTGATCCATGTTTACACACAAAAAAAGAGCTGCATATTGATTGGAGCAGCAGGATGGTTCTGCTTTTTTAAGATCAGATAATTATCTTACCAATTGTTTATAGATAGGTGCTCTTTTTTTGTATTGACCCCTCAACTTTAGGTATCCTGACCAAAGAAAGAAATCTAAAGCTAAAGAAATCCTGACCAACCGTACATATATCAATACAGTTATTCTTCTACTTTTATGATCATCTACTAAAGCATTTCATTGTCATTTAATTGTGTAGACTGCCATTTCTACCCTGCAATCAGTTTTGCAAGAGGATTTCAAACTCAGTGAAATAGAGGTATTGACTTTTCATTCTCTTCATTTAAAAAGCCATTGCTTGACATCATGGATTCCATTTACATTTTTCATATTTGATATTTTTTACAGATGTCAATGATAGATCAAAATCACCAAGCTCAAATCAAAATCAGCCACCAAGCTCATATCAAAATCAGCCACCAAGCTCATATCAAAATCAGCCACCAAGCTCATATCAAAATCAGCCACCAAGCTCAAATCAAAATCAGCCAAGCTCAAATCAAAATCAGCCAAGCTCTTCACCAGGTTCTAATGCTTATTCTGAGGTATCATCTAAACTAGCACAACTACCACCATTAAGTGTTTGGAATCATTTTACTAAGGTTATACCTACTAATGGTTCAAGACCTAGAAGATGTAATTGTAAATATTGCAATAAAGAATTTGGATGTGCTAGTGAGCATGGCACAAGTACATTGAAGCGTCATTTGGACAAATGTTGGCAATATCCATATAGTAAAATTGACAAGAAACAAAAAAACTTTGGTTATTTCAGCTAATGAGAATGATGGTAAGACCACCAACAGTATCTCAGCTTGAAAATTTGACCAAGAATTGATCCGAAAGGAGGTTTCCCGTATGATTATAACGGAAGAATGGCCTTTTAAGTTTGTAGAGAGGGAGGGTTTTAAAAGAGTAATGAAGGCAGCGCAACCTAGGTTTAATTTTGTGTCACGTACCATTGTGACAAAAGATTGTCTTGCATATTATGTAGAGGAGGAAAAAAAGCTGAAAGGTCATTTTAAGAGATGTAATTATCGTGTTTGCCTAACTACTGATATGTGAACTTCAAACCAGAACATTGGTTATATGTGTCTCACAGCACATTACATTGACAAATCTTGGAATCTGCAAAAGAGGATAATTAATTTTTGTAAAGTCCCAACACCACATAGTGGTGAAATTATTAGTAATGTTTTGGACTCATGCCTGTTAGATTGGGATAAAGAGAAACTATCTACTATTACTGTAGAAAATGCATCTAATAATGATGTGGCAGTTCGATTGTTAAAAAAGAGGTTTAGCAAGAAAAATGGGTTATTGTTAGATGGTGAATTCTTTCATGTGAGATGTTGTGCATATATTTTGAATTTGATTGTTAAGGAAGGCTACAAATATGTTGGGGATTGCATTGATAAAATTCGTTTTGTAGTAAAATATGTATTGGGTTGGGTTTCCCTCTTATGTAGAGGATGGTCCATTACTTATAAACCCATAAGGAGTAAGGGCCCTTAAGTAATTTTCCTAATTATAGTTGAATTAGGGTTTTATCTCTTAACCCTATTAGAATGAAACAAGGAGAGAAAGAGAGGTTAAGTGAGTTGTTGTCCGTCCAAAACAGAGAAGAGAAGAAAGCTGCGTGGTTTTAATCAAGGTGAGGATCGAAAGGTCATCCGTGGTCCGATTGAACTGAAATTTGGACAGCAGATTCGTAACTGAGAGTTCTTCATTCTGAACGGTGCGATTGACGATTGGAGTCTTCTAAATGAATCCAATAATCAACGTTTTCACCTATTTGGGTGAGATCTCTTTTAATCTTCATCTTGGTATTTGGGTTGTTGATGGTGTATTCCTAGAACATATTATTCTAGATGTTTTTGATGATATATGCCAAGAATATTTTGTTCTTGAAGAATGATGTCATTGTAAGCATCTAGTTCTAACTAGAGAAGACTCTTGTATTCTCATATTGGTGATAGTGAAAAGATTTGAGTGGACTACGATCTCGTGAATTTTACTCCTCACATTGGGGAGGTTTTTCACGTAAAATATCTTGTGTTATGCGTTTGAATTTTATTGTGCTTGAAATATTACTTTCTATTTGATTGCTTCCTATTAAGTTCACTCAAGAGATGAAAGAATTTATCATTCTCTTTCCTATCAAGTGGTATCATAGTCAGGTTGTTATTTGAAGTTTTTCTTAGATTGAACAATGGAAACTAATACAAGTAGAATGGTTACTCTAAATGGTTCAAATTATCATGTTTGAAAAGAAAAAATGGAGGATCTCCTTTATGTAAAAGATTATTATCTACCCGTGTTTGCTAATGAGAAACCTGAAAATAAAACTGATGATGAATGGAACATATTTCATCGACAAGTGTGTGGGTACATTAGACAGTAGGTGGATGATAATGTGTTGAACCATATAAGTAGAGAGACATATGCACGTACTCTTTGGACCAAACTTGAATATTGTATGCTAGGAAGACAGAGAATAATAAATTATTTTTTATTAAACAGATAATGGCCTTAAGGTATCAAGATGGAACTCCGATGACAGATTACTTGAACTCATTTCAGGGAATCATCAATCAGTTGTCCTCGATGGGTATCAAATTTGATGAAGAGATACAGGGATTATGGCTTCTTGGTACCTTGCCGGACTCATGGGAGATGTTTAGAAAGTCATTATCAAACTTAGCTCCAGATGGTGTAATCTCAATGGATTTGGCTAAGAGCAGTGTCTTAAATGAAAAGATGAGAAGAAAGTCACAAGGTTCCTCTTCACAATCAGATGCTTTGGTCATCGAAAACAGGGGGAGGAGTAAGAGCTGTGGTCCGAAGAATAGAGACAAAAGCAGAGGTAAATCCAATAAATTTGCAAATATTGAGTGTCATTACTATGATTTAAAGGGCCACACCAAGAAGTATTGTCGAAAATTGAAAAGAGATAATAAAAAGAAAAAGGTAAAGAAAAAAAGAAAGATGATGAAAGTGATGATGAACGAGTTGCCACCACTTCTGAGGAATTTCTTACTGTCTATGATAGTGATGTAGTCAATCTTACAAGCAATGAGACAAGTTGGGTGATTGACAGCGGTGCTTCTATTCATGCTACATCTGAAATGGATTACTTTACATCTCACACGCCAGGTGACTTTGGTGTTGTAAGGATGGGTAATGATGGTTTGGCCAAAGTTATTGGCATTGAAGATGTTTGTTTGAAAACCTATATTGGCACAAAATTAATTCTTAAAGATGTGAAACATATTCCTGACATCCGTTTGAATTTTATTTCTACAGGTAGACTTGATGATGAAGGCTTTTGTAATACCTTCTGTGAAGGTCAATGGAAGTTCACTAAAGGTGTTATGGTTGTAGCAAGAGGTAAAAAATATTCAACATTGTATTTATTGCAAGCAAGGCTCTCTAAGGACATTGTAAATGCAATTGACAATGAAGGTACAACTAAATTGTGGCATAAGAGACTTGGTCACATGAGTGAGAAGGGAATGATGTTGCTGTCCAAGAATAAACTCCTATCTAGAATGAAGAATGCACATTTGAAAAAATGTGTCCATTGCTTAGTAGGGAAGCAGAACAGAGTCTCCTTCAAGAGTCTCTCTTCTTCAAGAAAATCAAATATACTTGATTTGGTGCATTCTGATGTGTGCGGTCCTATGAAGACGAGAACACTTGGTGGTTCTCTCTATTTTGTAACATTCATTGATGATCACTCAAGGAAGTTATGGGTTTATACCTTGAAGACAAAGGATCAAGTGCTAAATATATTTAAGCAATTTCAGGCTTCAGTTGAGAGACAAACTAGTAAGAAGTTGAAATGTATTCGCACAGATAATGGGGAAGAATATACAGGACCATTTGATGACTACTGCAAAGAACAGGGTATTCGACATCAAAAGACACCTCCAAAGACTCCTCAGTTGAATGGTTTAGCTAAGAGAATGAACAGGACACTGGTAGAGAGAGTTAGATGTTTACTTTTACATATAGGGCTGCCAAGATACTTTTAGGGTTAGGCTTTGAGTACAGTTGTACACTTATTGAATATGTCACCATGTGTTCTGCTACAATATGATGTGCCAAATAAAGTTTGGACAGGTAAGGATATTTCTTATGATCATTTGCATGTCATTGGTTGCAAGGCATTTGTGCATATTCCCAAAGATGAGAGGTCTAAACTTGATGTCAAGACATGACAGTGTATTTGTGGGTTATGGTCAAGATGAGTTTGGCTACAGGTTTTATGATCCGACTGTAAAGAAAATTATCAGAAGCTGAGATATTGCGTTTACGGAAGACCAGAACATACAAGATATTGATAAAGCAGAGAAGACAGTGTCTCAATATAGTGATGATTTGATTGACTTGTATCTAGTCCCTTCAAAATCAGTTCCTGAACAAGTTGGAGATGTGGATCAGAATGATCAGCATGATACAAATGACATTAATATTCCCACACAGGTTGAGACAGATCATGATTCTTATGAACAGCTGCCAGTACCAGAATTTCCACCACATGTTCTAATCAGAAGGTCTACCAGAGATAGACAGCCTTCCACACGATATTCTACAAATGAATACATATTATTAACTGATGGGGGAGAACCCGAGTGCTTTGAAGAAGCCATGGAAGATGAACATAATGACAAGTGGGTTGAAGCAATGCAAGATGAGATGAAGTCATTTCATGAGAATCACACTTTTGACTTAGTGAAGTTGCCTAAGGGCAAGAGAGCTTTGAAAACCAAGTGGATGTATAGAGTGAAGCATCAAGAACACACTCCACATCCAAGGTACAAAGCTAGATTGGTGGTCAAGGGATTCCATCAAAGGAAAGGCATTAACTTTGATGAGATTTTCACTCTAGTTGTAAAGATATCATCCATTCGGGTGGTTCTTGGTTTAGCAGCTAGTCTTGACTTAGAGGTTTAGCAAATGGATGTGAAAATAGCTTTCCTTCATGGTGAATTGAAGGAAGAGATCTACATAGAACAGCCAGAGGGTTTTAAGGTAAAGGAAAAAGAGGAGCATGTATGCAGACTGAAGAAAAGTCTTTATGGCTTGAAATTTTAAACAAGCACCGATACAATGGTATAAGAAGTTTTACTCAATTATGGGGGAGCAAGGCTATAGAAAAACTACTTCTGACCATTGTGTTTTTGTCCAAAAATTCTCTGATGATGATTTTGTTATCATTTTGTTTTATGTAGATGACATGTTAATTGTTGGCAAGAATGTTTCAAGGATTGATAAGTTAAAGAAACAATTGAGTAAGTTTTTTGCCATGAAAAACTTGGGAAAAACAAAATAAATTCTTGGCATCAAAATCATTCGAGACAGGAATGCCAAGAAATTATGGTTGTCTCAAGAGAAGTACATAGAAAAAGTACTTCAAAGATTTAAGATGGACAAAGCTAAAGTGGTTAGCTCTCCTCTTGCTACTCACTTTAGATTAAGTACCAAGCAGAGCCCGTCTACTGACGAAGAGAAGGAAAACATGGAAAGAGTTGCATATGCTTCAGCAGTGGGAAGTCTGATGTACGGAATGGTTTGCACAAGGCCAGACGTAGCACATGCAGTTAGCACCGTTAGTCGTTTCCTCTCAACTCCAGGAAGAGAGCATTGGAATGCAGTTAAGTGGATTATGAGGTATCTTTAGAGAACGTCTGATTTGAAATTATATTTTGGAAGTGAGAAACCTTTATTGGTTGGCTACACAGATTTAGTTATGGCTGGAGATGTTGATACTCGTAAGTCTACTTCGGGTTATTTGATAACTTTCTCAGGAGGAGCTGTAGCTTGGCAATCAAGATTATAGAAATATGTTGTTCTTTCTACTACTGAAACAGAGTACATTGCAGCAATGGAAGCTTGCAAAGAGTTGCTATGGATGAAGAAGTTTGTGCAGGAGCTTGGCTTCAAGCAAGAAAAGTATGTGTTGTTCTGTGATAGTCAGAGTGCTATCCACCTTGGTAAGAATTCTACTTTTCACTCTAGATCAAAACATATTGATGTGAGATATCATTGGATTAGAGATGTTTTGAATTCTAAGTTGCTAGAGATTGAGAAATTTCATACCGACCATAATGGATCAGATATGTTGACAAAGGCTTTACCAAGAGAGAAGCTTGAGGTATGTCGTTTGATCGCTGGTATAATGGATTCTTCCACATAGTCGGGAGGGGGAGATTTGTTAGGTTGGATTTTCCTCTTATGTAGATGATGGCCCATTACTTATAAGCCCATAAGAAGTAAGGGCCCTTAAGTAACTTTTCCAATTATATTTGAATTAGGGTTTTATCTCTTTAACCCTATTAGAATGAAACAAGGAGAGAAAGAGAGGTTAAGTGAGTTATTGTCTGCCCAAAACAGAGAAGAGAAGAAAGATGTGTGGTTTCAATCAAGGTGAGGATCGAAAGCTCATCCGTGGTCCAATTGAGCTAAAATTTGGACAACAGATTCGTAACTGAGAGTTCTTTATTTTGAACGGTGCGATTGACGATTGAAGTCTTTTAGATCAGTCCAATAATCAACGTTTTCACCTATTCAGGTGAGATCTCTTTCAATCTTCATCTTGGTATTTGGGTTGTTGATGGTGTATTCCTAGAACATATTGTTCTAGATGTTTTTGATGATATATGCCAAGAATATTTTGTTCTTGAGGAATGATGTTATTGTAAGCCTCTAGTTCTAACTAGAGAAAACTCTTATATTCCCATATTGGTGATAGTGAAGAGATTTGAGTGGACTATGGTCCCATGGTTTTTACTCCTCACATTGGGGAGGTTTTTCACATAAAATATCTTGTATCGTGTGGATTTTATTGTGCTTGAAATATTTCTTTCTATTTGATTGCTTCTTGTTAAGTTCACTCAAGAGAGGAAAGAATTTATCATTCTTTCCTATCAATATGTGAGAGGTTCACCTGCAAGGTTACAATAGTTAAGGTGTGTTGTGAGCATGAAAAAATTCAATGTAAGAAAAACTTGTGTCTAGATGTCTCTACTCGTTGGAATTCTACATTTTTGATGTTACAAACTGTTTTACAATTTCAAAAATCTTTTGAATGCCTAGAGGATAGGGATATAAACTTCAAAATGGATTGCAGGGATATGATCCTTAGTGAAGAAGATTGGAAAAAAACAAAGGTTTTTTGTGATTTCTTAGCTAATTTTTACACTGCCACCACACATTTGTCAGGGTCTCTTTATATCGCTTCTAGTTTATATTTGCATGAAGTTTATGGAATTGAATCAACATTGTTAGATTGGTCAAGAAGTCAAGATCCCATTTGTCATGATATGGCATTGGCCATGCTAGAAAAGTTTAAAAAATATTGGGATTGTACAGATAGGGTTAATGTCTTCTTGGTAATTGCATCTACTCTTGATCCTCGACGCAAATTGAACTTTGTGAGGTTTTGCTATTTAGACTTGTATCCTACATCTGAGGTTGAAGTGAAAATTGTAAATATGTTAGATGTCATAGACCGTCTATTAAAGCATTATCAAATTCATGAGTTATCTCATAGTGTAGTGGATGCTATTCCGACTGAAACATCTAATATAGATAATGTTGTCGAGTCTACTAAGGGTTTTAACAAATTCCTTAAGCAAAATCAAACTTCATCATTTGGATCAGAGTTAGATCGTTATCTTTTGGAAGGTCTTGTTAGTAATTTTGTTGATTTCAACATATTGAATTGATGGAAGATGAATAGCTCAAGATTTGTCATTCTTAGTAAGATGGCTCAAGATATTTTACCAATTCCTGTCTCAACTGTTGCTTCAGAATCTGCTTTTGGCACTGGTGGTCGGATTCTTTATCAGTTTCGTAGCTCATTGACACCAAAATTAGTAGAATGTTTGGTGTGCTCACAGGATTGGCTACGAAAGGAACCAGTCCCTAATAATGAAGAAAATCTAGATGACATGTGTGAGGTGGAAGCAGGTAAAAATTTTAATGACAACTATTAATAATTACATGCATTATGAAATAGATTGTCTTTATTAATTTTTTATTACATTAATTATATTTTCAGATTTGCTTGAGGAGAGTGAGCATAATGATGTTTTAAGTTTGAGTCATTTGACGATTTGACCTAAAGTTTGGTATTGTATGTTTGGACTATGGAGAATTGGAGTTGATTTTATTTCTCTTTTACTTTGTGGCATTGATATAATAGGTTTTACTTCTAATGGTTTTTTTTCTTCTTTTTTTTCTGTAGAAAATATGCACTGTGAGTAAGAGGAGGACCAAAGATGGGAGTTGGGAATGCCAAATTGCAGATCATGAGTTCATGCCCATCATTTTTTTCCCATTTATCAGTTCTTTATGTTAAACATTTAAACTGGTTATGATTTGCATTTGTTCCTTGTTAAACACTTAAACTGATTTGGTTTGTATTTGTTAGGTTCTTAAAAGACTATCATAGGTTGTTTGTATTTGTCATATGCTTTAAGTTATAATTGTTATTTGATCATTTGTTGTATATTTAAGGTCAATATCAGGGTCAATCTAACCTGAATCAGGGTTAATCAGGGTTAACCTGGCCCAACCCGACCCTGTCAGGGTCAATCAACGCAGATTAGGGTTAGGCCCAACCCTGCCAAGGTCAGGGTTAGGGTTGTAAATTTTTTAACCCTGGCAGGGTTGGACGGGATTAGGGTTGAGTTTAAATAGTCAGGGTTGGGGTTAGGGTTTTGAAAAACCCGGTCCAACCCGACCCTGTTGCAGCCCTACATAACTCTATCCCTTACTCCAACCCGTTCCACCCTCCTCATCTCTCTCTCTCTCTCTCTCTCTCTCTCTCTCTCTCTCTCTCTCTCTCTCTCTCTCTCTCTCTCTCGCGTTCGCCGCTGCAACTACCGAAGCTCCGCCACTTCCATGTTCCTCCCTCTCCCCCACTCCATCCCTATGCATCTTTCACGCTGCTCTATCCCTCAGCATCTTTCCCTTAATTACTCACTGCATGTAAGATCACTTTGGCCTTCGGCATACCACGGATCAACGGATCAAACTTCCAGTAAAACATGACGACGCCATTAGGAAATCCAATTTTTGCACGATGAAACATGAAGATAATCCCAATGTTTCCTCTCTTGCACTCAGAAATATTAAAAAAAAAAAAAAAAAAAAAAAAAAAAAAGAAGAAGAAGAAGAAGAAGAAAAGAAAAGGTTCAATTCTTGAGATTTAAGCCATATCGACACAAAACAAAAACTCATATCAAGAACAATAGAACTTTCCATTATTATTCACTCGCTGCTGCAATCCACGGCAAACGCTCCAAATCTCTCTAATCCAGTATATTAACTAGCAGCGATGAAGATGCCACTCCAACAGATCGATTGTCCCCTCCCCCAGTCTCAACCCTTTCTGCCAATTTCTTTGAGAATTGATATCCTCACATGGGTATCATCATTTTCTTCAATCCGAGGGGTCATGCTGCTCTATCACTTCGTCAAATTTGAATTGGAAATATGATGTAATTGAATTTTCTTTGTCCCCCAAGAAATTGGTAACTGGTTCTCGCTGTTAAGGAGAGAATCTCTCAACGGATACAAAGATTCAAATTCAAATTATGAATTTAAATTCTCACCAGTTACAAAGATTCAAATTCAATTTTTGAATTACAAAATTAAAGATAGAATCTCTCAATGGTTACAAATATTCAAATTCAAAATTTGTAACTTACAAAAACAATAACTGGATTTGATATCCAACTCTTAATTCTTTTCATCGGTTACAAAGATTCAAATTCAAAATTTGTAATTCAAATATACAATGTAAACAATTTCATCATATTATAAATATACCTGTACCCAATGTATTTGGGTAAGGCTTTGAATCAATTCAAAATTTCAGAGTTTACATGGTATCAGACGACCGGGTATTCTCCATGGCTTCCGCTTCAGCTTTTGTTCCTACGCCTGGTTCGTCAATCTCTTCCTCTCCTAATGTTCAACATCATCTTTCCATCAAACTACAGTCTGATAATTATCTTCTATGGACTACTCAACTCCTCCCTCTTCTTAGGAGCTATGATTTGATTGGCTTTGTTGATGGCACTAAGCCAAGTCCACCCCCGACAATCACCACCACCACCGCCACTCCCACTTCTCCTTCGAAGAATTCTGCTCCACCTACCATCACCATTCTTCCTAATCCTAGCTATGAAGACTGGATCCGTAAGGATCAAATGGTCCTAAGCTGGTTGATTTCCTCTCTTAGCCCGGAAGTCCTTCCATATGTAGTTGGCTTGCACTCGGCTGCAGCAGTATGGTCGGCTTTACGTTCTGCCTTTGGCACCTTGTCTCACACCAGTATTCTACAACTACACATGCAACTCCAAGGTATGGTTAAAGGTAACAAAATTATTTCTGAATACCTCCGTGAGGTTAAATATATTTCGGACCAGCTGGCAGCATCCAATAAACCACTTTCTGTAGAGGAGCTTAATGCCATTGTTTTTCGTAATCTTGGAGCTGATTACAACGACATAATTGCTGCACTAGCTACAAAGTCTGAGGCCCTTCCCTTCCATGATCTTCATCACCTTTTATTGAGTCATGAAATGCGACTCAACAATGCCCAATTGGTTATCATTGCTAACCTGAGCACTATGCAACGCTCACCGAATGCTACTACGCATTCCTATTTGCCTTCACAATGACCTATGCAAACCCCTCCACAAGGCTCTCCCCATTCTCGACCACCCTCCAACTTTGGTCAAAACAGAAAACATGGATACCGACATGGTAAGAGAGAAAGGTGTCAAATCTGTAATCGTTCCAATCATCTGGCATCTAAATGCTACTTTCGATACACTGGTGGTGCAGCACCTACCTCCACCAATAATCCAACTGCAAACATGGTAGGACTACTTCCTACTCCACCAACATTTTCACATGAATGGTATCCTGATACAGCGGCTACTCATCATGTGACACCCGACCTCAGCAATTTGCATGTCTCCAACAGATATAATGGTAAGGAATCATTACGGGTTGGTAATGGAGTTGGTCTTAATATTAGTCATATCGGTTCCTCCTCTATTTCTTTATCACCAAACTCCTCGTTTCAATTTTCTAATATTCTCCATGTTCCACACATTCAAAAGAATCTATTATCAGTTCACCAATTCACAAAGGATAACCGATGTTATTTTGAATTTCACCCCTATTATTTTCTTGTGAAAAATCAGGTAACGAACAGGGTACTGTTGAAAGGCCGACTTGATGATGGACTGTAGAAGCTGCCGACTAGTCTTCCTTCCCATAAACCTTCCGCTCACCATGTTCACTCCACAGTACCTATCAATGCAGATGATTGGCATGCATGGTTGGGTCATCCCCATTCCCGAACTGTCAAGCACCTAATCTCCTCCCATTCCCGAACTGTCAAGCACCTAATCTCCTCCCATTCTCTACTTACTTCATCATCTATTATTAATAAATGTGCTGCTTGTTTTATGGGCAAGACTCACCGGTTTTCATTACCATTAACAGGGTCTATTAGTAATGCACTTTTGGATTTGATTTTTAGTGATGTGTGGGACCTGCTCCATATGTTTTCTCTACTAATAATCTCTATTTTCTTATTTTTATTGATGATTATTTCAAATACACATGGTATTATCCTATATTGAAATGATCCTCTGTTCCTGCAATTTTTGATCAATTTTGAGTAATGGTTGAAAATCAATTTTCCACAAAAATCAAATGTTTTCAATCTGATTGGGGAGGGGTATACCAAAAGGTGAATACTTCACTTCAAAAATTTGGAATTATTCATAGAGTTGCATGTCCCCATACGCATGAACAAAATGGAACTGCAGAACGGAAAATTCGACACATTGTCGATACCGGTCTTACTCTATTGGCACATGCTTCATTACCTATGACATTTTGGGACTATGCATTCCAAACAGCTACTTTTCTCATAAATCGATTATCCACACCGGTTTTACAAAATAAATCTCCATTTGAAGTCTTATTCAAAAAGACACCTAATTACGCATTCCTTAAAGTATTTGGGTGTACTGCCTTCCCCCTCCTTCGACCTTACAATTCTACAAAATTCAGTATGCGCTCAATACCACGTGTTTTTCTTGGTTATAGTCCCCTTCATATGGGATATCGATGCCTAGATTACAAAATAAATCGAATGTACATTGCACAACATGTGCAATTTATTGAGAATTCTTTCCCATATGCATCGGTATACCCATCATCCCCTAGTCCTCCCCCACCCACATCAGTCCCATGGCTGTCGATTTTGGCTCCTAATGGACACCCATCATCACCTCGGGCTCTACCAGATCCTCCATGTCTCCAGGTATCTTCTCCATCCTCCCCTCCTATCATATCCCCTTCATTGACCGATGCTAATATTACTTCCAATCTCCCCAATCCCTTGATTTCTACTAATGCTTTTATGGAAGAAGTTATAGATTTACCTACCATTGCAAATTCACCACAGGACCTCAATCCACAAGCCCAAGATTCACTAGTACCTTCTCCAATTGCTCCTCAACGCACTCACCACATGCAGTTGCGTCCCAATCCAAAACCTTCATCGAAGTACCCTATTCCTTCGGCTCATATGACCACCTGCAACAGTGAAGTGGAGCCAAACAATTTTACAGAAGCTCAAAAACATCCTCAATGGAGAGCTGCTATGATGATCGAATTCAATGCTTTGCTTAAGAATGGAACTTGGAGCTTAGTTCCTCCTTCCCCTTCCTTTAATGTGGTCGGTTCAAAATGGGTATTTCGCATTAAAAGAAAGTTCGATGGTAGCATTGAGCGCTACAAAGCCAGACTCATTGCCAAAGGATGCAATCAACAAGAGGGCCTAGACTATGGAGAAACATTCAGCCCAGTGGTTAAACCAACTACAGTACGCACTGTCTTGACTATTGCAACTACCCATCATTGGTGCATTCGCCAGCTTGACGTGAGCAATGCTTTTCTCCATGGCACGCTAACAGAAGAGGTTTATATGTCACAGCCAATAGGCTCCATTGATGAATCCCGACCTCATCACATTTGCAAGCTTCATAAGTCTGTATGGTTTAAAACAGGCCCCCCGTGCATGGTTTCATCGGTTGAGTACATTCTTGATTTCCATCGGTTTTGAGGGCTCCAAAACCGACACCTCTCTCTTCATCTTTAATGATGGAAATCGATGTATGTATATCTTGATCTATGTTGATGATATTGTCTTAACGGGATCTGACTCAACCTTCATCACATCGGTAATAGTCTCTCTCAGCAAAGAATTTGCAATTCGGGATTTGGGCTCCCTCCATTACTTCCTCGGCATTGAAGTAATTCCAACTCACAATGGTATTATACTTTCACAACAGAAGTACATTTTGGATCTACTTCAAAAAACTAAAATGGCTGAGGCGAATCCCATTACTACACCCATGGCCACCACTACTCGGCTCTCTATACATAGTTGCACTCCTTTGGCCGATGCTACAGTCTATAGGAGTACAGTTGGCGCATTGCAATATGCCACACTGACTCGACCAAATATCTCTTATTCGGTCAATAAAGTTTGTCAATTTCTGAAGGCTCCAACCGATGAATATTGGCAAGCCGTCAAACGCATACTGCGTTATCTCAAGCACACCTACACTCATGGCCTGTCTATATCAAGGGGACCTTGCAACCAACTCTTTGAGTACAGTAATGCTGATTGGGCCGGCTGTGTAGACGATCGTCATTCAACTGGTGGTTTTGCAGTATTTTTAGGTCCTAATTTAATCTTTTGGTCAGCTAAGAAACAGCACACCATTGCCAGATCATCTACCGAGGTAGAATATCGCTCCCTAGCAGATACCACTGCCGAATTACAGTGGCTCCACTCTCTCTTACATGAACTCGGAGTTAAGCTTCCTCAGTCTCCAATTTTATGGTGTGACAATCTTGGTGCAACATACCTCACTGCTAATCCAATTTTTCATGCACGGACAAAGCATATTGAGATTGACTACCACTATGTTCGACATTTGGTTGCTCAACGTCTTCTCGATGTTCGTTTCATCTCAACTCATGACCAATTGGCTGACATTTTCACCAAACCATTGTCCTCCATTCGGTTCAATAATCTTCGGTGCAAGTTGAAAATCGATCAACGACCCTCTCCAACTTGAGGGGGGATGTTAAGGAGAGAATCTCTCACCGGTTACAAAGATTCAAATTCAAATTATGAATTTGAATTCTCACCGGTTACAAAGATTCAAATTCAATTTTTGAATTACAAAATTAAAGAGAGAATCTCTCAATGGTAACAAATATTCAAATTCAAAATTTGTAACTTACAAAAACAATAACTGGATTTGATATCCAGCTCTTAATTCTTTTCATCGGTTACAAAGATTCAAATTCAAAATTTGTAATTCAAATATACAATGTAAACAATTCCATCATATTATAAATATACCTGTACCCAATGTATTTGGGTAAGGCTTTGAATCAATTCAAAATTTCAGAGTTTACACTCGCAATGTGGTTCTTCTTGGCCACCATTTACTGAACAAACCCAGCCAAATCAGAAGGTACATACACTTATGTTTTTTCCTTCACACTTCTGTTTTTGTCCTCTTCCTAAAAATATTTTTCTCACCCCTACTCTCCCTATGATTGTTTTTTAGGTGTAAATGGATAGGATTTTCTTCCTCAGAGTGCAACAAATCTGCCTTTCCGTTTCTAATAAAACTTAAAAACAGATGTTCTTCCCTTGCTTCAACACAAAGACATGAAGAATGACAATTCATACGTGTTCCTCAAAGAGAGAAGGGATCGTTTAATGTTAATGGTGTGTTCTACGGACCAATCGAGAGGTGACCACATGTGTCCTAACATATGTCATGCATTCGGCAGTTCTACTCCTCCAAAGAGCCTACACATGCGCTGCCACGTGTCGGATTCGCAGGTATGTAATGTATGGTTGTTGAAATCCGATGGAAAAAGGAATCCTGTAAATATCCCACTTAGGGACGGCTTCAGAGTTGGGAGACGTATCCTGGGCCTTCTCTATCACCGTTGACAACGCATATTGGGATCCTGAGAATGCGGTAGGTAGGTCGTATTACAGTCATGAGATCTTAATTTATCGATCAAAGGTCATGACTGACTAACATCTTTGGGTGTCAATTATCTATATTGACTCTATCACCTTAATGGCATATCCGGCTCCATTAGGACTCTATGTAAGTCTATATATACACTTGACGATCACAGGTAATGGACTCACATTTTTACACATTCTGAGAATACTCAAGCCTTACCCACACTCTAAGAAATTTACGATCTCTCGTAACCTCCATTCTAATTGCTCTGTTACTAACTTGATCGTTGGAGTGACCGCCGGATTACCCAATTCGACCCCCATGATCCTTTTGGTTTCAAGTTACTGGCCACGTCAACATTCTCAATTTCAGTAGCAATACTTAGAATATATAAAAGCTAAGAACGGTAACAAAACAATGACCCATGGATCCAACGAAGACAATGAAATGCCATTAGTATCCCAATCTCGAGGGGTCCAGACTCCAGAATATCGGTGTGTACTAAATGGGGTTCCTTCACGGTGGCATCAATTGAGATGATTTTAGGCACTTAAGACCTTTCTTTACAAGTCGTCAGAAATATGGGGTAAGCACCTTAAGCCAAGGCTATCCATTTTTACATGGCGATGGATTTGTTGATCACAGGTTGACACTGAGAGGGGGGTTGAATCAATGTGTAAATTCTCTCCCAAACTTTTTTCTACTTCCCAGAGCTAATGGAGAACAAAACTATCACACATACACAAGCGTATGCAAATCTATCTCGCTACCACTCAGTAACCAGGTCTACCAGATTTGCACACTCTTCCTGCGATTCATTCCACACACTTCACAATGTATAGGAGAGCAAAACAGTCCACAACAAAAGATGTAACGTGGTTCACCACCACAGTGTGTAATGACTAGTCCACGGAGTAATGCCCAATGGGCTCCGTATATACTCAATACTTTACTTTTAGTCTTCTACAAGACAATGATATTTTCTCTGTGTTTTCCCAGCATATAATTGAAAGGGCATAACGATGCCAGGATTCAGGTATCAATGTATAAGTATTCAGCAGTCATTGCACACACTACACTTAACCTGCACCCATAGGAAGCAAACAATTCAATTTTTGGGCTTATAACATGCTCCACAATGAAGTCCCAAGCTAGATAGGTATTTAACAATTTCTACCTAAAATATCATACATGTACTGAAAGCAATAAGAGATACAGAGTTAAGGGAATCTCACAACCAACACTTCCAGACATTTGGAGATAACTCTGACACTTTCAGCGACTCAGTGGAATCTCCCACAACTCTCAATGTTGGAAAAACTCAGCTCCTCAGGCAAGCCCTTGTTCATAAGCATCTTTCTCCTTCTTACAACCACACAATCACTACAAATATGCAAAATGGCTCCACCAACTTCTCACAGGTATTCAAGACTCTATTAATGACCAAATGAGAAGTTGGTTGGTGATTCAATGCTGACACAACCCTCCTTGGTTTTTCTTTCTTCTTCCCTATGCCACACTTCTCTCAACTTTCCATAAAAGCTTCAAACCTCTTCTTTAATGGCTAATAACCATAATCAACACTCAAGTTCCCTCATTGGAGCGTCAACAAACTCATTAAAGCAAGGTGATTAGATTCAACATTAATAACACACCAAGACACCTCCAATAAAAGGTTTTTGCCCAAAACCAGAGATATCTCTTGAACCTTCATCCCCCAAAACCATTCCTAATAGGTAGAGCATTCAAAATGGAGCTCAGTGCAATTCGAATCGTTTGATTTGGACTTCTTACAAGTGAGATATCATCAAAAAACCATTGGCCAATGAAAATATATAAAAAAGAATCTTTCTAAACTAAACCGTGCACCGCCGCAACACTGTATCACTTCTAGAGCTGACACATCAAAAGCGTTGTCGAGAACCCATTGGTCCGCTCAGGAATCTTTGCAATCGACCATTGGATCACTGCAAAAGGGCGGGATTTACTGAGGACCATCCAATCGGCTCCATCATGTCATTAATGATCGGCATTGATGTAGACCGTAAGATCTGGATGATGATGCACCGTACATGCACTACATGGGATCATATTACATACCCCATGCACTACGGATCATCATAATAAAATGCATCAGCCAATCACAAGCTTTACGGGAGCATCAAATCCATACGCTGCACAACACCTTAGCCGCCATTTTCTGGGCCCTCAGATTTGAATTTTCCTGATGAGATTTAAATTGATCTATTGATATGGCTTATAATTTTTTCTGATACCCCTAAAAAGTTTGAAAAACCCCTCTGTAACCTGATTGTTGTGTGCACAAACTCATCTCATGCAAAACATCTAGAGAGCTTTTCTCTCTTCTAGAAATTTGTCGAGTAGGTGATGTGCGCGCACCTGGGCTGCAGCAAGGGCTTGCATGAGTGCCATGGGGCATGCGCACAGATGCTTGCGGGGCGGGCTTGTTGTGGCTGCCTGGGTGGCCTACGGCCCTGCTTGGGGTGTAGCATGGCTTGCCGTGGCAGCTGCTGTTGGCCTGTAGCTGTCCCATGTAGCTGGCTACCTTGTGGCATGCCACCTCATCAGTTGCTTCTCTTTCTTCATTCTCTCTCTTTAGTTTCTCTCTCTTCATTCTCTCTCTTCCTTCACTCTCCTCATCAGCTAGGATTGCCAAAACATTAGTGGGAACCACAGTCCACATTCTCTCCTTTTGCCATGCTATCAGTTGGACCTACACTCTCTCTCTATTTCCTCTTTCCTCTTTCTATCAACATATTGCATATGTGGGTGCTGTCCCATCATCAATGAGATCCATACATTCTCTCTCATCAAAGTTGTAGAATACTGTAGAACACATATGCAAGGCTGCCTCAACTTTGTTACTTGTATAGACACACTCTCTCTCATGCATTGATGCTCTCTCCCTTATTTCTTTGACTGTAAACTCATTCACACTGCTACATCAGCCAAGTTTTCAATAATGACAACACGTGGCCAATAGGATCCACCTATCTCTTCCAAAACCAAAATGGCATCAAGATGTTATATTTGTCACTCGGCTGATCAAGAATCCATTAAGCACCTTTTTCTTCATTGTGCTTCATTTGTGTCCTTATGGCATTGGATTGCTAATTCATTAAAGGAAAATTTTCACATTCACCCCAATAAATATTGCTAACATCATCTACCACCCATCACCTACCATCCAAAATCTTTGCACCGTTAATAAAAGAAGCCCACACTATTAATAGATTCCCGTTAGATGCTGATGTCAACTGAAATGGAACTTTAATGTACAATACTGGCCTTAGAGTAGAGTTAAAAGACAATTTTACCCTATTTTCAATTTTTACCCTACCCCCCAAATCGTACTCTTTTGGTAACCAAAAAAAAACCTGGAATCCTCTATTCAACTCTTCTCAACGGCGGCAATGACAGCAAGAATTGCCAGCGACGGTGCAGCTCTTCTTCTTCCCCGACCACGGTTCAGCTCTTCTTCTTCGTCTCCCCCAATCTGTGCTTCTTCACCAATCACCATTTCATCTTCAGCGACCACGATTTATAAACATCCCACTTCAATCTTCGAAAAGCCTTAGAGTTCAATTTTTTTTTGTCAGCTCTGGCAATTACCGATCATTGTCAAGCTTTGAAGCTATTTCTTGCATAAACCTGGTCAGCTTTGGTGTTCCATTTGCCCATATCCGATCTCAATTCCGGCGGTAATTTCTTGTTCGCTAAGTTTTGGTTGCTGCGATAACTATTCTACATTCACTCCACCCGCCCGAATGGCGATCTCGTCTCGTCGAACCGAAAGGGGTGGAATCTAGTGGCAACTGCGAAAGAGCGTTAGACTGTTCCGGCATTGGCTCATATTGTTTTCGGCGTTCAACATTGATAGCATCCCCCATATCCCCAGAAACTTTCGGTTATCTCTCTGTTTCCAAGTATGTTTACTTGCTTCTCTTTTACTTTGTGATTTAGTGTATATAGGCATCTCTGTAATTATCATTTCTGTGATTGTGCTATTTCCTTAGCATTTACTACTATTTTTATCACAGATTTCTCTCGATGGATTGCATATAATCCCACTCAGTTACCTTTGTGAATTCAGATTTTTTTTTCTCTTTCTCATCATTTGCTACTATTAGCTTTGGCATGCTTATGTTTTATTCCCAAACGATTCCAATGAATGTTCCAATGAATGCTCCATTTTAAGTTTAATCGAACTCTATTGTGCATATTAATAATCTCATTTCCTCTTTGGATGCCGGAGCTTGGACGGTGCCGTTGGAAAGATCGACTTCCACAGTCGCACAACGCAGAGGGGACTCCAATATTAGGGCTTGGGTGAGAGTGAAAAGAAAAAAGACAAAGAGTAAATGTAAGGTTCATTACAAGGTCAAACTAGTCATTCTACTTAAGTTTAAAATTTTTCAATTTATAATATGAAGGGTAAAACCGTATATCAACAATTTAAGTGATTTTCGTCAGTTAAGTGGGTGCAGTTGATGATTTTCCAAACCAATGGGTGGTAGATGATGTTAGCAATACTTCTTGGGGTGTATGTGAAATTTTTCCTTTATTAAATGTTTATTTGGGCTTTGATTCTTTTGATTTATTTTTTTCATGGTGGAGAGGGAAGAAGAGAATTGTTATCATGAAAAAGCTATGGATGGCAGGTATTGTCATTGGATTTTGCCTAATGCCAAGGATTATGACACCTATAACGGGGAATCAAGGCACACAGTGAGGTGGTCGGGTTTAACCCCGTGGACACTCTGATGCTTAAATCAGTATAGGACCAGGACAAGCAGATAGAATCTGGAGGTGAGATTTCCAAATTCCTAGTACAGTAAGGTCGAAGTGATTTGTTAAGAAGATGGTAATAGTGTAAAGAATAAGTGCAAGCTTGAAAGAATAAGATTTAAGTGTACCTTTCTCCTCCATAATTCCTTCTATTTATAGTAAAGGGATGGAGCTAAGAATAGCCTTTTTCCTAGCTTCTTGGGCTAGAGTTCGTATTCAGTTTTTGAGTGTACAAGTGTCTAGTTATGATACATCGAGCGGGTCGACCACTCAAGTCGAGGGAATTGGTAGACAACCTACCCCTAGCTAGGCCTTAGGCACATAAGCTATCAGCTAGGTTTTGGTCCAATGTGATCCGAGATAATCCTTGTCATATCATTCTGTCATAGCTGCCATTTTGATAAAGTGAACAACTTTCTCGTGCTGATGCCACGTGTCACCAGAGTATTGCTAACCTTATAGGTGGACTAGTATTTACGTCACCTCCACTCTTTCCTCATACTCATTACTCGCAACCGACCTCTCGACAAACTAGGTGAAGACACATTGCTGCTTCTCATTGGTCCAGGGGTTGACGGCCTTGAGCCAAAATAGTTGACATATCCTTCCCTTGATTATTACATGTTTTCTCTTGATGGCTGCCACATGTATGGCCCCACCTTTGGGATCGCTGAATCCACGCGTCCCACTAGAGTTGGTTGTGACTCATCTTACTTGGGCTCGTACCGAGCTGAGGGGCAACAGAACACTTTTTATTGCCAAGGTTCTCCTTTGTGCTTTTTGAGGTCGTCCATAGAACCAATTCCTCTTCCTTGAGCCAATAAATATCTTGACTTGGTGATTTATGGATCTTTGGGATTCAGGCCCCTATCTCTGTATCGCTTATGTCACGTGGCGTCGTAAAAATGGCAACTTTTTTGGGACAAGACTCATCACTTATTGGGAAGGGAAGTGCCATATAAGAACCTGTTAGCCACCAATTTTTGAAAAATGTCTCCTTATAATAAATACTCCTTTTGGATCCGCATCCGCTCGTCCCAGTTGGGATATGGGATGCCCACGTCGGATGGCCGATACGTGGCTCTCGGGGGAATCCGTATCCCACGTCAAAGCCGACATCCCCTATCGACTCAGCTTGTCAACTGGGTGTCGATTCTAACGTGAGGCTCAAATTCTCTTGAAAACCATGTGTCAACCATATGACGGGACATCCCTATCCTCCCAAAACCAGTAGGAGGAGAGGATTTGAATCCTATGATCACCTTCTTTTATACGGGCAGATTCGGTGATATCCATTCACCCCGCTTCAAACGCTGAAGCCCCGTTGGTTATTTGAAATGTCCAACATTTAATGCTCTGACTCCCACGTTGAGGCTCTCTAATGGCTGAGTAGAATCCCACGTTGAGGCTCTCTAATGGCCGAGTTTCCACGTGGCATCGAACTGCATACCACCGTTTTGGATCCGCATCCTGTCCTCCCAGTGGTTTTGGGAGGATAGTGGAAACCTCGATGGCCCCGTGGCTCTGAATCCGGCCCGTCCGACACCCAGCCTACAAGCCGAGCCGACAGGGGTTGTCGGTTCAGATGTGGGTCTCGGATTCAACCGAGAGCCACGTGGCAGCCATCCGAGATAGGTTGTCGCATCCTCCCAGAATCACTGGGAGGAGACGATGTGCATACCACCGTTTTGGGGCTTTAGTTCCCAAGACGGATTCGAATGGGAAGGAATGTAAATACCTCTTCCCTACTTTCCTTCTTTCATTCGTCTTCTTCAGTAGCAATGCATTTTTCAAGGCTTTGAATCTTCGTCTGCAAGCATTCCTCAGTTTTCCACCTCAGTGAGTGCTCTGTTCTCTACCTCTTCACCCTTCTTGTTCCTGATCAGTAAGAGCCACACACAAAGGCAGGAAGGGCCATATTGGCATTATTCTAACCCCATTGTCATAGTCTACTTTGTTCCATTATTGGAAGAATAGGAAACATAACAAAAGTCCATTTATGGAGATGGCTTGGTCACCAAGGCAATTAGACCCGTGTGCATGGGTTCCACTTCAATTACGCTTGATCACCAAGGCAAAGTAGCACCTATATAAGAATAAAACCCAACTGAAATCCTACCAAAGAAGTAGATAGATTTGAGTTTTATACCCTCTATTTGATCCTGCTCTTTAGTGAACCACTCTGATTTGAACTAAGTTGGCATCTGAGTTTCTTTGGAACTGTGAGAGGATGTCTTGTAATGGAGTTCAATTAGCTGAGGTATACGTGATGCGGAAGCTCTATAAGGAAAGGATGAAGAGATTAGAAGAAGAAGGGAACGACAGTAGCAGTGGAGAGACAGTGGAGAAGAAATCTCATTCTCGCAGTTTTTTCAAGAGAAGAAAGAAGGTTCACCCCAGCAATACTGTGGCTACAGCCACCCGTCTTGCAAACGAGAAGGAAAACCAAAGCTTAACTAAGGAACATAAATGCACAAGCACTTCTATAAAAAAATAGAAAAGAAAGAAAAAGAAGATGCAAAGAATGGAGAGAGAATCAATGTGTATGTCCTCTCCTTATGTCCTTGTATTTATAGAAAGTTTCTCAAATTAGAAGAGACAAAATAAGAAAGAAATAAACTAACTTAGGAAAGAGATAAACTTAGGAAAGAAAAGATAACTTAGTCAACAAGACTAAGACTTATTCTAATTACCAACTAGACAACTAAACTATTTAGGAAACTATTTTAACACCCTCTCTCAAGCTAGAGCATCGAGAAATGTGAGAGCTTCAGCTTGGAACAATGTAGTAGCAGAAGTAGCAACAACAGTAGTACTAGTAACTGTAGTTGTGGCGACAGTAGTAGTAGTAGTAGCAATAAAGATCACATCACATGCAATAGAAGTAGAAGTTGCATCACGTGCAACAGTAGTAGGCTCCAACATGAGCAAAGTAGTAATAGGCTCCAACCCGAGCAAGGTAGTAGTAGACCCCAACATGAGAAAGAGAGAGAAAAGTGTCTCTTCCATGAGTTCTACGAACCAACTGTTGACTTGAGTAAATAAGTAATCTTCAACTGATTACTTGAGCATATAAGTTTTCAATTAATAACTTGATCAGATAAGAATCTTCAATCTCCCTCTCACGTGAAGCATGCCACATGAACAAATAATACAAAGGATGCAAGTAAAAAAATAATCTATGATCATATGTAGTAGTAGTAAGTAGCATCTCGAAGGATGCACAGCACAAGAAATCTCATATGCAAGAGTAGCTGCAAATAATATCCAAATTTGAAGTTGATCCGACGGTTGGATCCAAAGTTATAAGGTATTCAATTTTGTTTGGGACATCTTGGAAAAGTAAACAGACCCATAGAAAGGGAACATATGGATTCAGTGGCAATATGATAATTTCTGGAATACTTCAAGGTTCAACCATGGGACTCAAGCAATTAACATGGGAGGAAAATAGTAATTGATGTGGACTTAGGTCGTAAGAACCCAATTTGGGTCGCTGTTGGCCCCTACTCAAGTATAGAATACTTCAATAGCAAAATAATGGCAAATAAATAAACATATCAAGGTTTATTGAAGTGAGGGGTAGTTATGTAAATTCCAGCAACAATGTAAGGAGTAAAATGCAGGGGTAAAAATGGGAATTCAGAAAAATGGGGCTTACACTTAAACACGTTCAAAGAATAAAGGTCTTGCTGGAATTTTTATAATTGGGATATACCTTGTGGTGACACAAACCTTGTCACAAGGCATGGTGGCAATTAGAGATACATGATATTAGAGTCACCATAATCTTCTTCTTCTAGTTGAAAATAGGAAACAACGGAGACCACTTTTGATTCAGAGAAGGTAACTCCCTTAATTTGATTCCAATCTAGCCGAAATTTTGGGATTACCATCCTAACTCATATCACTCATGAATGTACCCAAAAGCAATCTCAATCAATATGATTAAAGTAGAGAAAAATTCAGCAAACTAAGGCTGGTGTAGAGAAAGATGAGTTGTAGGTTTTTTTTTTTGTTCTCAATATTGGAAGGTTTTTCTGATCATGGGTTCTAAGAGTATATTTCAGATATGGAAGAGAAGCTAGATTAGATTAACAGAAACTTAACCCAGAAACAATCTTTTAATGAGACAGCAAATAGAAACAGAACCATATCTCAAATTGAAGCAGACATTAAGGGAAGAAAGCAGTAAACCAGAACCAGAACCAGATCCAGATATTAGAATAGCAGAAAATAACAGACCATAAACAGATTCAATTCAAATCTGAGATCAGATAAGAACTCAAGTAGAGGTTCAGATCCAAAACTCAAATCTGATTTCGATGCAAAGAGTGACCATGGCAGATCAATTAAAGTAAGTAATTGCAAATCTTAATGGCAGAACCAGATCAGAGAAGTAGTATCATGGCAGTAGCAGAGGCTTTAATAATGATAGAAAATTAGAAAATTGGTACATTAATCATGAGAACAGCAGATTAATATGGGCAGCAAGGGATCAAGGACTCTTCAGATCAACAGTAATATATTATCACCGTAACAATCTAAAAAGTAGTAGTAGCACGGAGAGGTAGTGGTAGTGGTGAGGAAAAAAAAAACTGAAGGTTTATCAAAACACCAATAAGGGATTATCCGATACCATATAACGATTTGCAAGAAAAATACCCGAACAGAAAACCTTACACGATTCTCAAAACGGCATCACTCTGATACCATGTAACAAAATAGAAAAGAAAGAAAAAGACGATGCAAAGAATGGAAAAGAATCAATGTGTGTGTCATCTCCTTATGTTCTTGTATTTATAAAAAATATAGTAGCCAACTATTACAAGAAAGTCTCTCAAATTATAAGAGACAAAATAAGAAAGAAATAAACTAACTTAAGAAAGAGATAAACTAACTTAGGAAAGAAAATATAGCTTAGTCAACAAGACTAAGATTTATTCTAATTACCAACTAGACAACTAAAATATATAGGAAACTATTTTAACAGCTTCCTTTGGTGGCGTGATTGAAAGCGAGTGTCGTCGGGATGTCCTCACTGGCCACTCAAAGCACATTTGAGTGACTGGGATCCTCTACCACTTCAAGCCTCACTACAGAGGATCTTTTTCCCTCATTCTCTTGTTCTTCTACTCTAATTCTTTCTGGGTTTTTTTGGCTTAATTTCTTTGTATGACAAATGTAACACTCTCTCTCTCTCTCTCTCTCTCTCTATGAAACAAACTTATTTATTTACTCGTGTAATATACAAGGATGAGAGGTCACAATTTTCCTGAGTCCATGAATCAGATCACGTCTAATTGTCGTACACGATAACGATAGGACCCTCCTAGCTAGGGATTCAGCAATGCTGTTTTGCTCCCCAGCCCTGCCTCAAGGGAGGGTTGGGGTTGGATTTTCAGTCCCTTAGTTAGGGTCGAGCTTAGCCTGGGTCCAGCTAAATGGACTTAGGGTTGGACCGTGGTTTTAAAATGCCCGACCCAACCCGACATTGTTCCAACACTATACATTTGACTCATTTTAATCCCTTGGAAGGCCTATGTTCGTCGGTAAGAATTCTTACACCAAATATCATATTGAATGATTATTAGTGTTTAAAAATAATTTCAAAACCTTTTGCCAATTCACCCAAATTGTAATCAATTTTAAGAAACTTAATAGTCACAATCCATAGAATCAGATCTCCATTTCTTTCAAGTTGCAATAAAAAAAATGACAAAAGTTTATTTTCTTGATCATCTTAACTTCCATCTAGACATATATTAGGATATTTTAAAATGTTGGAGTAATAGAAAAGAGCTTAACAAGTCTAGTTCAAAAAATTCTCATGATGATAACAGATCTTGGACTCTGGTAAATGTTGCAGTCATAGAAATCATTCTCATGGCCCAAACAGTAATCAATCTAGTAATCAATCTTAGACATTGTTTTATCATCTACGCATCAAAACACTCTTTAAACTATGATCTTAGTCCTTGTAGCTAGTTAGTAATCACACAATTTATTGATTCACACAATCACAATCAATACATCTCCATGAGAAGAAACTTCACACATCCCCATATTCCCAGAGGTACTTTATTTGAAAAATACTAAAAATTTACAAAATTATCGATTTGAAATTCAAGTTCTCACTCTTTGTCCCATCTAAGTATCCACACCCATACTTCTTCCTCATTTTAAGAATGAAGTCACATTCATGAATCCAAAATTGTGTCTCCAAAGTTGGGCTTGTCTCCAAGCACTCTCCTTTCAACACCTTCAATCTCTTTATGAATTCTTTCTTAGTGCTCTTGTTCTTCTCTGGTTGTGCTCCATAATATTCCCTTATGCAGTTGTAAATATGTATTTTCACAAAACAAAAAGACGACACTTGGGATCAATGAACATTAAGAAAGAGAGAAGATAATGCAAGCAGAAGTTAATAGTAAGAGAAAGCACAACCTGTTTTGCATTTGCCTTACCACATCAATGGCCTTGATCATTAAGAAAGAACAATGATGTTCTTTCGTTGTTCAATGTTGTGTGAATCATCCTCCTGTATTGGAATAAAAAATAAAAAAAAAAGTGTAACTTCAGACTTATTTGAGCATGTTGAGTTTACCTGATCAATGCCACAAAGGCATCAGTAGGTGCTACAATAGTACTACTAGCTGAAGATATATATATATATATATATTTTTTTTCATTCTAAAGCTTTGAATATAAAACGGGATGGCAGGGGAGAATTGGATCACACCTATATATAGACAAAGCATTGCATTAACCAGAATACAGAAACGACAACCACAAGTTTAACAATGCAAGAGTCGCATTATAAACATGCAAGGAAAGCCCATGTTATCGCTGTGAGATTGAGCGTACATCATGCAATAGGAGACTACTAGATATACCTCCTTCGTTTTTTTGGTAAATGATATACCTCCATTCATATGATTTTATGAATTCATACAAGCTATCAATGCACCACATATGTTTCAAACTTCCAAGAACAACTTTATAGGTTGCACCATTGCAGTTGTAACTTATAACTTGACTCTGAAAATCTACAGGCTTGGACAAGCTACACAATGCATCATTCCTGACTAACGATGCATCTTATTATTCAAACCCCATCTTGCCAAGGAGGACAGGTGACAGGTGCTGTAGACTTCCTGGTTTAGAACCACCAAATTGGTCATATTTGTAACCTTACGAGCAGGTTACCAACAATCATTTTTTGTTTCTATTTGCCACAATTTTGGATTCTTAGTACACAACTGTTAAGAACTTTATAACCAATGTTTTCAAAAAATAAACCAGGACTTGACCAGCAGTTTGGTCCAAGCGCCCAGGCTGATGCTTGGACCATATGAGAATAGACACAGTTCAATCTCCCTGAGAAAAGAATGATGTTTAACAATTAACAAATACTCACTCAAAATTTGAAAGTGTGTACTGCAAGTTCATATCAGATAAATATTACATTCAGAGAAGTTACAAAAATACAAATTTTAGATCCAAAAAGGTTTACAAGTTTGTCCAGGAAAATATATCACAGAAAGAAAAAGAATGGGAAGGGGTGTGGAGTGAAGAAAGACCCACTAATAAGGACATACTGATTTCTCATCACATTACAGTCTTGTCCCATTTGAGAAAACCACCAGCAGGTTGGTGGAAACTGAATATGGATGGCTGCTCATTAGGGAATCCGGGTGAAGCAGGAATGGGGGGTGTAATTCGAGATGCAAGAGGTCAAGTAATATTTACTTACTCTGAATATTTGGGTACTGCTACTAATTATCAAGCAGAGTTAAAGGGAGTCATAAGAGGAATTTGTGAAGCCATTAGACTTGGTTTGGATAATCTATGGATAGAGTGTGATTCAACTTCAGTTGTAAGATGTTTACAGAGGTCTGATCCTCCTTGGAACTTATCTTATCAATGGTATAGTCTGATGGAAAGATCTTCAGGAAAAAATATCAGAATTACTCATTGTGTTAGAGAGATAAATGTAGTGGCTGATGTGCTGGCAAAAAGAGGAGCAACAGAGTTTCAAACCTTTTCTTGGACAAAATGTCCAGAATTTGTCAATAGGGAGGTAGTATGGGATGCATCTGAGCGTCCTAGATTCAGATTCACTATGTAACTTTATTTCTTATCAAAGATAAGGCTTTATTGATGGCAATGCTGAAGGTAGAGTTGTTACTATTTTTGATTTTTTTTTTTTTTGTTTCTTTTTAATTATTAATACTATTTGCTGACCTTTAGCAAAAAAAAAAAAAAAAAATAGTCTTGTCTTATTTTCTAGGGCTCTCTTTGGTTTGTATTATATAATGTATTATGTAATACATTATGAAATTTGAGATTGTTTGGCATGATTTATAATGTCTATTTATAATTAAAATAAATAGATATAATGTATAATCTACAAATAGGTTATTAGTTGTTTATCATTATAACCTATTTCTCATTATATAATGTATTATGTTTAGTGGTACCAAACGGTCATTATTTATTACTCAGAATCTATTATCATAATTGATTTGTCACAAATAGCTCATAATACATTATATAATACAAACCAAAGAGAGCCTAGATAACATTTCCCTGAAATTGACAAGTCCTTTTGAGAATGATCACGCTAGGGTGAGAACAGGAAAGTGCTGGAGCTACAATGCCTCAGTGAATAATCAGCCGATTGCTGGCCTGATGAATATCAAGGGTGCATGAGTTAGCAGTCAATAATGCTTCTATTGCAAGCACACAAGTACAGAGAATATTAACCCACCAGCTCCAGAAAGTGCCAACAACATCCATAGACCAAGCATGGTTTATTATGTTCAAAAATGATAAGAATCAACCACTTAAGTCCACATCTCACAGAATGCCAACACCCAAAGTACGAATAATCATTTGTCACCCAATATTTTTTTTCACCAATTTTCATATTGTATCCACATAAGCCAAAAAAACTCTGATTGAAATATATGTCCAGCACATTATTGGGCAGCCTAGCAAGGCCAAAACAAAGCCTAGCAAACCAAACCAGCCTATTGACATCCTTAGAGGAAGCTGCCCTCTCTAGTCACAAATTGGATACTAGTAAACATGTTATGAGTCTTATGACAAATGAAACTCATTCATCTTTTTATTTAAATTAGGCAGTGGGGGGTGAACCAAATGTAGTCATGATGATTATAAACATCAAATCCTCTTTTGAAATCATGATTCAGATAAAGAACAAGAATGCTTTCAAATATCTGTTCTTATCAAATCCTCTTCTGAAATCATGACACTGAAGCTAAAGAACAAGAATTTCTTTAAATTTTCTGTTCACATAACTGAAATCCAACATTTACAAGGGGAATTACACAATTACAAACAATCCAACATTTAAAATAGGAAGAACCATCACTCAATTTAAATAATTAACCTAAGAGAAACAATTATCAATGAAATACATCCAACATTGTGTGGAACATGAAAGGATCAATATGAACTTGTCTATGATGCAATCTAACACAATGAGAAAGAAGTCTAGAACATAGGGAAAGAGTTATGCACGGTTAAATCAAAGAGAACTAACCACAATTAATAAATAAAAAATCTGATTGTACACTTGTTGAAGACTAATTAGTTGGAGTTGGTGCAAAATTGGACTATCATTATTGTTGTGAACTGCTAATGGGGATGAAAGCCCACTCTCTCTCTCTACAGTTTCTTCAAAACGGATGCGTACTTGCTCCTGGCATTAATAATCATCCAATTTTGCAAGAAGCACACTGCCAGTATGTAGATAGGACTCTTTTAACTCCATTTTCTATTAAACTAATAGTTAATAACAAAAAAGTTAATATACACAGGATTTTAATGAACTCACTGAAAAGCCAAAGCAACTCTTAATTTATAGAACGATTAACTAGCAAACGTGAGGAAGCTTTACCGCATTCCAAATATAACTAAAACTATTTATATTTGAGAGGACAGATGCTAAAAAAAAGACCAGATTCTGCACACACAAACACATTAATTTAAAAGATAAAACTAAAGCTACAAAAATACCCTCAATAACTAAATCCCATGCCCCAAGCTGTCCAATATTCATAAAGTGATCTTATTATCTATATGGTCCCTCAAATGATATTATGATATCAGCTCACAACAACAATCAACCACCCACACTCATTCTGCCCCTTGTGAAGTTTTAAGACCCAAACTGCCAGCACCCTCTAAGGCTTCTGGCTAGCCAATCAAAATATTTAACATCTAAAATGAATTTATTGATGTAACATCCTCTCCCAGTTATTTGAAACTTGGAAGAGCATGTCATATCTTGCTGAACTCTCTTCTCTCCCAAAAACATGTCAGCCTAAAGTTTGTTTTAAAAATGGATAATTACTTGATGTTTATGATGCAGTCCAAGTATACCGCAGGAGGCCTAAGGGCCAGACCAGGCCCAAGAATCCCACGGCAAGCTCAGCCAATCGATAGGCTGCTGGTGGGCCCCATCAAGTCACCACAGCTGGAGGGAATCTTTTCCCAGCTCTTGTTCTTAAAGAAGATTCCTTGGAGTGCTGCCCAAGTTATTTACTTTCTATTTTGGTTGTTTCTATTTTCAGTTTTAGAAAGTATTGTTAGTTTCTATTTTTTAGTTTCTACTTCAGTTTTTGAAAGTTCTACTTAATTTAGGCTAGTAGAATAGTGGAATCTCCTCTCTTATAAAGTTTCCTAATAGGGAAGACTTGGTCACCAAGTTGGACTAGTCTTACCATCTAATTTTGTACTCAAGCCTTTGGCTATAAATATCAATGCCAGGGAGAAGCAACTCCATCTATTTTAGAAAGACAAAAGCCTGCTTATAACTGCTGGCTGTGGGACTGAGCCAGGCCAACTCTCCATCGATTTTTCTTCCCTTCCTCTATTACATCAACACCAATTATTCTACATCCAACACAGCTGTAACACACTAAGAGAGATTGATACCTGCTGGATTTCTTCCTCTGGTATGCTGTGATCGTCACACAGTCTTACAGGTTAAGAGAACCACAGTTCCTCATGTTCTCAGTCCAATACAGCAACCTATAGTGCTTGTGTCTCCTGTTCTAGCACTTGTTTTCGGCAGAAGCTTGGAGATCAGATAAGTCTCTATTCCTCCTGCAGATCTGCCCCAACTTTTGGTAGTGTTCTACCACCAACCACCATATGAAGCTTAAATCAACAGGAATGTCTTGATCATCAGTCAGTCAGATTGCCCAGAACAGATAGTTTCCAATTCTGGTTCCTAGTTTCTAATTTCCAGAGTCCCATCATAGCTCCACATCCAATGATGTGGCTGATATTTTGAAGTAACAGTCCCCCATTGGAACCTTGACTAAGGACAGATCTGTAGCCCATTCTGAAGAGTTGATTGCTGACTCTATTGGTTTCTAAGTTTCTAGTTCGAAGAACCTGGTTGTTAAAAGATCCTGTTCGTAAGGCTAAGGCCTATATCTCATTGAGCCCTAGCCTTGCACCATTTAATGTGTGAATTGGACAAGCAGTTTGGACAGAAAAAAATGGAAGGATGATCAATGTGTGATGAAGGGACTGTTGGGACCAACAGAAAAACAGAAAAAGAAAAAAGGGATATGAATTCTCCTTTGTTCCTCTTCCACTATCGCCTTTAGAATCTGGCCACTCACTAGCAAATTACTCCTCATCAAAACTGTTTTAAGTGTCTTCATTCTCTGTTGGTGTTTACCATCAAAGAGAAAGACTGCAACAGCCTTGAGATATTAAACCAAGCAGGTCTCCTAAACGCATAAGCCTTCCTTTATAGATAATAGATGCATGGTGATCTGAATGATGGCAGATGCCTAGTGGGCTTAAAGTTTGCTAAATGAGCAATTTTATATGCCTTCTTTTGAAGATGACAAAGATCAAGTGGGCTTAAACTTTGCTAAAAGGTCTCTTCTTGAAAAGGAAAAAAGGGACAGGCATGTGCCATTATCAGGGTTTCTAGTCTCCTAACAGAAGATCAGAAAAGTACGGCTGCAGGTATAGGAACAAGAAACAGAAAGTAGACAAATTTAATAATTTTAGCGAAACAACTCTGATGGGCCTGAAACTACAATCGATGGCCAAACTTCGATTAAATTCTAATAACAGATCAGCAGGTTACTAAAGAATCCTATTTAAACAAGGATTAGTCAAACTCAAAAGTAGGGATACAACTGCAGAATCAATTAGAATGTTCTAGGAATTCAAAACAGATTCAGAAAGGATTCAACCTAAGTTAAAGGAAGCAAACTGAATTCAGAATCAGCAGCATAAATCAAAAACTGATAAACCAAAGTGATTTTGAATCTAAGAGTAATCCTGAAAATTGATTAGAAGATTTAGGGCTTCTAACATATTTTCAAAGAATAATAAATATGAGCATAAAGATTCAAATTGCAAATCATAGTTAGCAGAATATACTGCAAACAAATAAACAATGAAACTGGAAAATTGGCAAATTAGAATGGCTGCAGGGATTAGTAGGGTTTAGATATGACCAGTAACTTGATTGAAAGATATAAGAATAGATCAAGTGAAAAGGTGGATAACAGGCTAGGATACCCACCTAAGCCTCACCTAGAATCTATCAGATAAACACTCTAGAATCCACAACACAAAATTTCAGAATATTAAATTGCTTAACTTTTGAAATAGTGGGGAGGGCCTATGGCCAATACTCTCATTTAAATCTGGCTATCAGATTTTCTGTCATGCTGACTGTCACGGCTGGCACGTTAGAGTCAGGTCTGATTTCTTCTTCTTCAGTTGGTACTGCTTCTAGTTACTGCCTCTGGAACCTGGATTCTGCATTAGTCTTAGCACAACTGGCCATCAATCAAGCAGCTCATTTAACAGCTTCAAAGTGTGTATCTAAAAAGAAATTTTGCCACATGACATCTTCATATAATCATCTTTACTATCTAATATAGAATCTTCAGCTCAATTTTGTTTCAGCAATAACTTTGATATATAATGAATCAGTTTGTTTATGCTTCAAAAAGATGGAATAAGCCACCACATATTTGGCAAAAGAATCAGATAAGAAAATTTATACAATTATAAATATATTATTATTTCATGTTACAAAAATCACGAAATAATAAATCAAAGGAAGGCTGATATCGTTCATCCTTCATTTGTTTCATTAATCTTTGTATCACTTCACGTATTTCAACAATTTGTGGGTGCACCTGGTCTCCAACAACAAACACATGTACCCTACTCTTAACCTCAATCCAACTACACCCAGGTTCTTTGTTCACCCCCCGAAGTCGCATCACCCTTCTAACGCGTTCCACATCTTCCCACCTGCCTAAGGCAGTATAGATACTTGACAGTATAACATAAGCAGATGATTCTTGGGATCCAAGCTCCATTAGTCTCTCTCCTGCATATGCTCCTATATCAAAACTATGATAGTTCCGACAAGCACTCAACAAAATGCGCCACAAACACGTTCCATGATCAACAGGAACTGAATCAATAAACTCTTTGGCTTCTTCAATTTTCCCAGCACGACTGAGGATATCAACCATGCAAGCATAGTGCTCTACTGTTGGGACTATGCCATATTCGTCAAACATCATCTTGAAGTAGACCCAACCTCTCTCTACCAATCCCATATGGCTACAAGCAGAGAGAAGGTTGACAAATGTCACATAGTCTGGCTTTGTGCCCTCCAATCGCATTTCCTCAAAAAGTTTGAGAGCTTCATCACCACGACCATTTTGAGAGAGACCGGATATCATCGAATTCCATGAGATCACATCCCTCCCGGGCATCTGTCTAAAGACAATGTTCGCATCTTCAAGGTTCCCACATTTTGCATACATGGTTGACAAGGCACTTCCTATTGGAACTTCTAAACTGAAACCGTACTTCACAGTGCAAGCATGGACTTGCTTGCCTTGATCAAAAGCTGCAAGACTTGAACAGGCTTTGAGGACACTAGCCATTGTTAACTCATTAGGCAAGATCCCCTCCATCTGCATTCTACCATACAAATTCAAAGCCTCTTCGTTCTCCCCATTCTGTACATATCCTCCTATCATTGAAGTCCACAACACAATATCAGGATCTTTCAACTGATCAAACTCCTTTCGGGCATCATTGACATCACTACATTTTGCATACATGTCAACCAACGAGGTCCTTATAAATATTTGGGATTCAAATCCCAATTTCAACAAATACCCATGAATTTGCTTCCCTTCCCTAACAGCAGCCGTCTCACTACAAGCACTGAGTACCCCAACAAAAGTGAACTCGCTAGGCTTAAACCCAGCATACTGCATCTCTGAAAAAATCCTCAAAGCATTGCTAGAATACCCAGTCTGAGCATACCCAGTTATTATCGCAGACCAAGTGATAGAGTTCTTGTCACTCGTGTACTTGAATGCCTGAAGCGCATCATCTAAGCTCCTGCATTTTGCGTACATGGTGACAAGAGAATTCCCAACTGAAACAAATGATAACAACCCATTTTTAAGCGCAAGACCATGTATCTGCTTTCCATTTGCTACGAACTCAGGAAGAACCAATGCGCTTAAGATACTTGTGAGCACAAATTCATTACCATCATCCTCTTCCTGCCGCATTAATTTAAACAGAACAAAAGCTTCGACTGCAAGTCTCTGAATAGCATACCCAGAAATCATCGCAGCCCATGAAACAGGATTCCTTTGGGGCATTTTATTGAACACACGGCGTGCTTCCAAAAGAAAACCACATTTACAGTACATGTTGAGAAGAGAGCTGCCCACAAACACATCCGAACAATTGGTAGTCTTGATTGCAAGGGAGTGAGCCTGCTGCCCAAAGGAAGCATCCGAGAGATTGGAGGCGGCAGTAAAGACGCCAGCAAAGGTATGGGAGTTGGGGAAGGTGTTCTCTGCTCTCATCGTCTGAAACAGTTCCATGACAATAACAGAACCTCCGAGGCCCTGTTGAGAGTAACCATTGATAATGCAGTTCCATGAGACGACGTCTTTGACCTCTATCTCTTTGAACTCGAGCTTGGCTTCGTCCAAATGACCACATTTGGCATACAAATTGACAAGGCTGTTAGCAAGGAAGATATCTGAACCCAGACCAGTTTTTAAGATAAGGGCATGCAAAGCTCTTCCTTTCTGAAGGTTCTTTTGCCCAGTGAATTGCAACAGAAAAGTGAAGAAGGAGCGAGACAGTGTATTCATCAAATTGTGAAATATCTTCAATAAGCCTTTACAGAAGAAGGATGCATTCCGCCTAAAGGGAGGAAAAGAAAGAAAATCACAATGGGGAATGTAGAACCCTTACCAAGAGAAGGGTTAGAGACAATTTGCTAACAAAGCTTCATCAGAATTCTTCAGAGCTGTATTATGAGAATCTGATATGCGAATGCCTAAACCCCCTCGGCACTTGGATTGACAAATAAACCCACCAAAAAGAGAGTACAAAATTCGTATATTTTTATATTTTACCAACAACAAGAAAAGTATATCAATAATTCGATATCGAAACCGAAACCGTATTAATACTCATACTAAATCAAACCGAATTAGTTTTGTACAATAATGGTATGGAAAGATGGAACTGAAACTAGCATGTTATAGTATCAGTATTATGGCCTGAATCGAGGCAATATGTATCGAATACCAAAACCGTACAGAAAATATATTGGTATAAATGTATATTAATTTTTCTCTTTCTTGTGCACCATATATAGAGAGAGAGGGGTATCTCTCCTGTACTATGCCTTTAAATCAGGTGTATACTAAATCTTTTCAATAATTTCAAAAACACCCCTTCAAATGAAATGAAATTCCAAAATGACCCATTCCGTTAGGGAATCTCTGTTAACTAACGTCAAAAACTATAAATTAAAATTTTAATACTTAAAATACCCTCTGGATAGTTAAATATTGACTATTCTACCCCACCCCTAAATATTACTCAAATTCGATTGATACAGTAGCTGCTGTATGGAAGATGCAACCATCAAACCTCCAGTGTGACGGATTACGACTAGATTGGTGTCCATCGAAGGGAACCAATCTGATGGGTTATGTTAAATGATGTCATGTTAGCAATACTAATCGAAGAAGAAAGACGGAGAATTCAAAAGAGAGGGTTAGGGCTTTCCTGTTCGAAGGAGAAAGATGGAGAATTCTGAAGAAAAGGTTTGGGTTTTCCTTTGTTGCAGTCCATTTTCAAGGCCGTGGAAGCGCAGTATCTCAATCTCTCCCCCTCCCAACTAATCGGGAACAGGTACTACTACAACATTCTCTATTTCTCTCTCTTTACACCTCTGTTCTTGGTTTTGAAATCTTTCTCTGTTCTTTTCTTGTTCATAATTTTAGTATCTCCAATGAATTGAATCTGCAGAGAAATGATGAACATCATTGGAAACAACACTAATATCTACAATATCCAGATGGGTTTTGGCGTCGTTCTGTTTTCTACAACCACTACAATTGCAAAAACTTTTCTTCCTTTGTACAATTCCGTTATGGCGCTTGATCCAGTTCCTGCAACAGCCACCCTGAAATCAGATAGTGGTCTTACTAACAACAATATCCCCATCCCCATCTCCACCTCAAGAAAACATTCCGGAGATTCATCAATGATCTCATTCCCCTCTTCTTCCCCAAAAGAAAACAACAACAATAGCAGTATTTGCAATAGTGTTCCTCCTCTGTCCTTCTTCAGCGAAGACATTACATTACAGATCCAACAACAACAATTAGAGATCGATCGCTTCATTGCCCAACGTGTAATTTAATAGTACTTTACTCAATTACCCAATTAAACAATTCTTTGTTTTCAAAAGAGAGGGTTAGGGTTTTCCTTTTTGCAGTTGCACATCAAGAAGATCAGATTAACACTTTTTATATTCGCCTGTGGCAACTGACCGCATTGGAGAAGAATTATCATAAGCTAACAAAGATTTAATTCCATGTTACAATCGATCAGAGCTTGGGACCTGCTCATGTACTGTTGTTGCCGAAGAACACTGTTGAATATCTGATCAAAGCTGCTTCAGATGTTTACTTAAAAGAGAAGTGAAGGTCGTTGTTGATTGAAACCGATCCTTAGTGTTTCGAGTTCCATTACTCGCAATTCACCTTGGAAAGTAAGTCCTTGAACTTCAAGATTGCGATTCTGAGATTGTTCAATATGGGGTAAGAGTTTTGTATAAAAAAAAGGGTAAAAGACAGTTACCTCCCCTGTAACTTACCTTATTGACCGTTGATCCCCAAAGGTTTCAAAAAATACAGTTACCTCCCCTAAATTACTATTAAAATCCAAATAGCTCCGATTTTTTACGGTGTTAAAGTTAATTTTTTTATGGACAACTCTACCCTCAACCTTTTATCCATACTTTAAATCTTATTACTATTAAAAGACGAATATAACCCTCTTATATCCAACTAAAATAAACCCTAATTTCACATTCTACCTCACTCACGACGTTTCCTATGGGGCGGAGATGATCTGTTGGACATAACTGTAAGCGGAGGTATTTCAAGCGACCAGTGAGGCAAGACTCCTCATTTGTAAGCGGTATTTGAAACAACACAGTGAGGCAAAAATACACTCCTAGTCTCCCTTGTTTTTGTCTTTGATTAAGCACTGGTTTTGATCGAAAAGGACGAAGTTTGTTTCGACTGTCAGAGGGAGAAGTCTTCAATTAAGCACTCGTTTTCCTCTCATTTTCCTTCTCTTCCATCGTTGACCTACTTCAGTCTTGAGGAATAGAAAGGTAAATTATTATTAGGGTTTATTCAATGGTTCCTCTTTATACAAACAATGTCGGATTTTGCTCTTGTAACTGCAATACAAAAATTGAAAGAAGAAGATATTCGAGTATGCAAATGACTGGATGCTGACCTACTTCGATCTTTATATGAACAATGTCAGATTTTGCTTTATACGAACAATGTCTATTTTTTTAGGTAATCGGGTATGCAATATACTGGTTTCTCACAAGCTCTGTAGATTTTTAAGTATGTAGAATCCAGCCGAAAATGATGGTACAGGTACAGTTAGAAAGAAAAGATTCAACTACTCTCCTCCTTGAGAATATGGAGGAGAGGATTTGAACACCTACAACTGTGGTTTAGGGTACCCTGTTAATCCTGCTTGAATCCACAAGTCTGTCGTCGATTGTTGAAAGTTTTAGTTTTCTGGATTCTCATTGATAATATGAAATTCATATTCTGGTATTCTGATTTGTGTCTAAATCATATTGTGGTATTCTAATTTGTGTTTAATGATATAATTTCTGATTATTTCTGATACAATTATAGTTTCTTAGTTTGTATCCATTTATTTTTCTTCAATCTCATTTCAGAACTTTTTTTTACAAGATGGAACCAAAATGTGAAACCTATGGTGATACATATGTGGTACGGACAGTAAGTAAGGGGAAAAATGTCGGTAGGAAGTTCTATAGCTGCGAAAGATGTCAGAACTTTGTTATGTGGGTGGAGGAGAACAAGGAATGTAGATGTGGAGTAGGTCAATGTAAAGTGAGAACGGCTAAAACTGTAAGAAACAAAGGGCAAAAGTTTTGGTGTTGCCCACAATCTACTGGAGTATGTTTCTTGCATTATCTTCTGTTTTTCCCTTTTAATTATGGTGTCATTTGATTGGAAGTTGTAATATGAGATGGTATTTACAACCTTTTATAATTGCCTTGTAGGTGGATAATGCGGGATGTGGTATGTTTGAATGAGTGGATAACAATGGAGAGACCACAGGAACCAATATGGTAATTGACCAGACAGGAGAATGCTCTCAGGGTACATTGAGTAGTACGACAACACAAGAGATAGGTCCGGTCACCAGTACGGTAACACAGGAGATTGGTCAAAGCTCACAGACCTAGGCATTGAATACGGCAACCGCTAGAACTACTTCCCTGGAATATTTGAGAGGGTACTTAAGGGGAGTAATTAGGGGTCATGTACATAATACTAGGGTGTTTGAAGAGTTTCTTGGTGCTATCGAGACATTAGATCTGAAGAATCTTGACGAAAGAGCTCCTTGACAATGTTAAATATGTTCTTTGTTTCTAAATTATGCAAGGGATATGTAATTTTACATAAGGGATATTGAGCTATTGTATCTCCTTGAATGTTATTTTGTTGTTCTCAATTTATTTGAATGTGTATTGAGCAATTGCAGTTATTACTCACAAAAGTCCACTGGCAATGGATTCCTCAAAGGCAACCTCAATTGCTAGAAAGATTTTGGGTTGAAGGTCTTTAGATTCAATGAAAATGTTGCTTTATTTTCTGTGTATGGACATAGTGAAGAAAAAGAGAAATACCTTTTAATTGTTAAACCAACTTCCGTCTAACCAATCAAATAACAATTCCTTTTTTATTATTTTTTTTTCTGACTTGGATGGTAGGCAATGTTTCATATGAAGTTTCATTGCCTTGGATCAACATCCTAGCTTAATTTAGGCTTGTTCTTTATAACATGCACTTGGTACATAAACATTGCTCTAAACATCCTAATCTAAATAAACATTGCCCTCTATGAAAACTCCTGAAATTCCTTCTGAACCAATGGTATTGTAAAGCCAGTTGGTTTTGAGAACTGGATTACCCACAATCATATATAAAGCACTGAGATTGTCACAGAACAATATCACGTAACACGGTAGTTGGGTTAGCTCTAGGTATACCAATATCACGTAACACAAAGGCGAGCCAAGTAAGCTTAGCTAGAATGGATGCCATAGCCCTTCATATTTAGGATTGAGCTTCACAGTCCCTACTTTATTTCGTGTGACCATAGAGTGTGTAGAAGTTGATGTAGATAAGGATATTAGTGGAACCCAATACATTACTACAAAGGATCTAATGTAGTGCATACTGTATCTGGTGTAGTAGGCTCAATACCAGAAGGTAATCCAGTCAATCTCGATATTGTAATTTCATTGCATACTGAAGTAGAATCAGGTCCACCCGACAAGGAAAGAGAGGAATTAATTGTGGCATGTTTAGATTATGTGGTAGATGTGAATGGTAGAGATTGAGATGCTGAAGTGGATGAAATGGATGCTGAAACTGAATATTTTGGTGAAATTTTAATATAGTTCAGTACAGCTTTGGCAAATTTCAGATCCAACATGTTGCTCAAAATGTGAGGAACTACACAAAAAACAGAAACTAAAATTGTTGGTGATGGTCCCCTCAAAAAACAGAAACATTCAAAAGTTCCACTGTAATGCACCCCTCAAAGCCTGCTCTGGTGGTGATGGTCTCACAACCACTTTCGGCTCCTCAAGCAAGCTGCACGGTGCATTCATTTCATTTCAATAAAAACAGAAACTAAAAAACATAAACTAAAATGAGGCAATGAAGTCAATAAGAAACAGAAACTACAAAGCTGCACTGTTAGTCTTGCTTAGGAAGTCAATAAGAGCACTCCTGAGGCAATGAAGTGAAACCCAAAAAACAGAAACTAAAATTCTGGTTGCCCATTTTCATAATTCCAAGACATTCTCAATGAAATAGCATACCTGTTGCCCATTTTCAGGGTCTGCACTTTGTTGCCCTCGTTTAGTTGTTTTAGTACTTTGTAAAATATAAGTTGTACAATTAAAAGACAGCTAAATCTTGCGAAATATATAAAAACACACTTTATCTTACCCTGACTCTTTCGGATTTCTTTGTCATCTTATCTATCACCTTATCTTGCAAAGTAATTGTTAATGATTGTGCAGCTTGCTAGGACCTTGTTTGGACCTGGGAAGATGATGCATCAATCTCATTTCTCGCAATTCTTGGCCTCTACAATAAGCACATATTACCATAAAAAAGTAACAAGTCACTACAACATGCCTTGGAAGAAGAATCAATATAAAGCAAGACTAACAAGAATAAGAAACCTTTTCTGCATTCTTTTCCTTCCCTTTCACAGCTTTCACAGGTGGTCCTTGGCATGTTTTTTTGTTATGTCCCAACTGCTTGCATCTTGTACATTTCATTGCATCTTGTACATTTCACAGTTATTTTTAAAATTATTGTATAAGTGTCTACAACAATGCCGTTGAAATGCCCCTGGAAAAATTGTGGAAATTGCCTCTACCAATCCCTATAAAGTGAAATTATATGTGTTAGTAGGAACTTTTTAGTATTAACTAAACAAAAAACAACGGAAAGAGAATAGTAATTTACCTTCTGCTTATCTGACATGAATGTCAGAGGCATTCCATCATACGCTGTGTACAGTGCTAAGTGTAGACACTCCTCAACAGTCGGGAAGAAGAGCGGGCAGCTATGAGATTAGTTGCCCTTAGTGAGGATCATACATCATTCGGGTCAGAGATCATAGATGTGTTATCTTGCTTGGGTTGGATTCTAAACGATACTTTTTAAACGATACTTTTTTACCACTGCTAGCTGTCTCTAGTCTCTAATTCTACAATAGAGTAGGCTACTGAAAATATTTCACTGTTGCCGTCCAATGAGACTGTCGATAAGAGCCCTCCACCAAACATCCCCTTCAAGTGGCACCCATCAAGTCCAAGGAACGGTCTACACCTTTGGGCAAACCCATCTATGCAAGCTTTTGGACTGACAAAAAACCTCTTAAAAACAGGCTTTCCTTCACTATCTTGCCTCTCCACATATTGTAATTTGACTATGGAACTAGGATTTTCTTCAAGCACTAACCGTCCATAATGTGGGAACAAAGCATATGACTTGTTGAAACTTTCCTCATTTTCTTCATTGGCAATTATACGTGCTCTATACAACATTTTATCACTTGGACTAATCCCATACTTTACACATATTGCTGCTTTCATTGCCTTTATGGACATGTGAGGATCAACTTTCAATCTGTTTGTAAGCTTACTTGCAATCCATGTAGCTGAAGCGGCTTTGTTTGTATCAACTCTGCCACAAAAATGCTTAGGGTTGAATGATTTCACACAATATGTAGTATGATCTGGTTTAAGAGAAGCATGAATTCTCCATGTGCATCCCCTTTTACAACAAACCACTGTAACCCTAGACTTCTCATTCTTTAAATACAAGATTTGAACCCCCTCCTGAATGACATAATCTCTAAAATATTTCCTATAAGCATTCACATCATCAAACAGTAATCCCTTCTCCATCTTCAAAATATTACTATTACTGTCATCAATATCTTTGTTACTGTCAACACATTTTAGTATAGCCTCATCATCATCCCCTTCATTCCCAGACATACATCCACCACTCTGACCTCCATCAGAGACTTCATCATCTTCCCCATCACTCTGACATCCTTCTGATTCACTATGATTCTGATCATCACTACCTCCACCAGGTTGTTGCCAATCTACATCATCATTGTCTAATGAGTTAGCCTCACTTGAGCTGCTGAGATTATGTACTTCCCTACTACCTACAAAAAAATTTCCTATTCGTTTGCTATCACCGACTCCACTTTTGCTCCTGTTAGCAAGAGTCTTCTGCACATGCCTTTTGATTGGAGTCCTTTGTCTACTTGGGCTATTTACAACACTAGTTTTGGGTCTTTGCATCACATTACCCTCAAAAGTGTTTACCCAGTAAACATTTGAAACTTCTTCATTTACTTCTAGTCCAAACACATAGCAGTGTATTGGATTACATGCATTGGTAGACTTCTCAAACATTTTCATTACATCCTTATCTTCTTCAATGAGTGATTTATCACCATTAGGTAATACTGCTTTAATGCTGAATTTTATGGTTTTCCCACTTGGGATGTCCTTCAGTACCCCGCAATATGCATCGTATATGACATCCACATAACTATAGCGTTCCGGATTAGCATTCTTAATTTCAGTATATTCACCATAATGGTACACAATACTGATTGGGTCTCCCAATACTTTAGTCTGTACACATGGAAGCAAAAGAATTCCATTTTAAATACAGAAATACAGCAAAACAAAATGTAAACATGTAAAAAATAGTAAAAGATATTACATATGTTAAAGAGTTTTTGTTTTTTTCTCATGCAGGTAATCCTCTGATACTGATTATGTAGTATTCTATATTAACATAATATTTCAGGGGTAGACAAAAGGTATATCTCTATTAACATAATATTATCTGATTGTACATTATACAGGCTTCGGGTTTGGATCCAAGTTCAGTGCACTAGCATGGGGACCAATAAGAGTGCAAGCATAGACATCCAACTAGGGGGTGGGGTGGTAATTTCACCTTTCCTATGTCTAGACAGAGGAACACACTGCCGGGCAGAAATCATTTTCCCATTAAACAAATGCCCACTGCTTATGGTTGAAGTTTGAAAGCCCAACAGCATAATTGAAGAGTAGAACAAAAATCTCAAGCCACTATGATAAGAAATATTTATACCAGGTGGGATACCTTTAATCATGAAACAAAAGCTAAAACATACAACAACCTATATGGGTCCATTTGGATCCACACCCACATGAGCTTCTACTCCTCCACTCCTTAATCACAGTAGTTAGGTGAGATTGCACATGTATTTGAAATCAAAAACATAGATGTAAGAGTAAGACCTACCCATGAATCCATGACCCATGTGTTGTTGTCCCCTAGATTGCACATGTATTCTTGAACAAATCCCACTGCCTTGTCATTCCACTCTTATCTCCATGTCACTAAAATTTTTATAATTAGGGACATTAATTCTTCAACTAAATCAATAAATAAACATTTAATCAACTTTCATACCCCACGCATGGCTACCCCTTAACTTTGAGTTAAATTATCAACTAATCTTGGTCAACATGAACACATCTTCATTAGATTAAATAACCCACATAATTGTTGGGGAATATAACTATATAGATTAAGAAAGTAAATTAATAAAAGGAAAAGTAAGGACTTTGTATTTTATTTTTAATTTTTAATTTGGAAGAGACCTTGGGAACTTCATTCATTGACTTTTTTCTTGACCTCAACCTAAAAGCAACAAAAAGATACTGAATGCCCATAATCAAAAGATGAAATTCATGACCGGATAAACGACGATGTCCAGCAGGAGGCGGCAAAGTCGCTTTGGTCAGAACACCGGCGATTTTATTTTTGACTTTCAGAGCTGGTGAAGTCGTAACAAGGTAGCCGTAGGGGAACCTGTGACTGAAAGTTGAATAAGCCTTGAAAATAAGGTGATCTGTTTTTCTACTACACTGTAAGAAAGATTTGATTCTTATTTATTCTGAATCCATTTTTTGGCAGTTGAATTCCCAAACTGATAGACATGATGAGCTCGATTTTGATAATTAATGGGGGTGGTCACTCAGACAGGTCACAGGCCACATATAAAAACTAGTAAATTAATGGGGCTAATCTCTGAAACAGGCCACATGGAAAAACTGGTAAAACAATGGGGGTGGCAACATTTAAAGAATTGTAGAGGAAAATCATGGATGTTCCCCACCAAACATAATACCAGAATTCTGAGTACTTTGCCTACAACAGATAATGACATAAAGACAAACAAAAGATGGAATACTTCACCTTTTTCATCATCAACTGTCATATTTACTTCATACAGCCACAAGTACATGAAACAGAAACTTAATGGAAACATAGACAACAAAACAAAAACATAGAGACAACAAAACAGAAATAAAATAAAGACAACAGACAAAAAAACAGAAACATAAAAAATTACACGAAAGGAGAAAGACAAGAAATACATACCATTGTGTTTAAAGAGACACAGGATTGTACCCAGACAATAAAATATCACAAATTTTATAGTGTTGTGTTTAAATAATCCCCAATCGCAGGCCAAATTACTAAAAATAAAAAAAATGGGGGCGGGGTGGGTTAGACTGTGAATCTCAAAATCGACATTAAACAATCCCAAAATTTGGGGGTTTCGAAGATGAAGCATCCTACTACTTATTAAAAGCTACCCTAAAAGTTAATTAAAAGACAGTCCTTACAGTGCTTCAGTGCTTCAATGTTTGCAGTAGCAGGTACGATTTTGCGGTCAGTGCTTCATGCTTCGAACCGATCTGTGCTTCAAGATTTGAAGATGTCAAATCTCCCAAGGATTTGCAACAGTTTGTGCTTCAAGATTTCGAAGGAACATGGGAACTTCAAGCTCCTTAATGTTCAATGTTCAACATTTCAGCGGAAACATTTCGAATCATGAGCCGCTTCAATGTTCAAGGATTTGCAGCGGTGGAGAACTCCAAAGACGACGGCGATTCTAGGGTTTGGAAAACGGAATAACAGTGACTGGTGAGCAAGCAAGGAATCGGGGAATCATTCGATTGGAAAATAGTAACCTTCCTAAATAGTAAGGGTAAAATGGGTAGTTCGTATCTCTAAAAGGGTAATTTGGGATTTAATAAACTATTGAACTCCCACCGTTACTATATAATGAAATATTCCTAGCAGGTGGGGCTATTTGGATTTTAATAGTTATTTAGGGGAGGTAACTGTATTTTTTGAAACCTTTGGGGGTCAACGGTCAATAAGGTAAGTTACAAGGGAGGTAACTGTCTTTTACCCAAAAAAAAAGATATGGGGTAAGAGTCGTAAGACAGAGGAAAAGAAAAATGAAGAAATTACTTCTGAAGAAGATCAAGTACATCAAGAACTCTAGTTCCAATGTATATTGGCTAAATTTTCGTTCTCCCAAATCGACATCAAAAGTCAATGGATACCTCAGCCGGCTCGCCGTAACAGACATTGTGGGTCGAATTCAATCGCATTTCGGGAAGGCCAACGATTTGATTCGTCTCACACTAAACTAGAGGAAAGCAATGGATGTATCACAGTGAAATTCGCATCGGAGAAAACACCATTCAAAAATAAGGTGCAGCTGAAATTGTTCGAAAGGTTTGAGATGCACAGATTCCTATATATATATATATATATATATATATATATATATATATATATATAACTGTATATGATATTGAATAAAAACTTTACCAAGCCCAATACGATAACAGTATGGAAAATTAGAATTGATACCGGAATGGCATGATATCAATATCACCATTTTGCTTTATGTACCGTATTGAAACCATACCAAAGACCGAGAACACCATACCACTTACAGTATCTCTTTATTCTTCGTGATATTGACCACATTTCTGATCCCTATTTGCATTTCAGTGGGTCACTTAAGTGGGAATTGAGTTCATTACAGTTTTTATCAAAGTAGTCTATCCTGCAAGAGAGAGAAGGTGTTTTTTCCATTTCGTAAGCCTATAATTCACTCTTTCAATGACCCCTGAGAGAGAACGAGAGATGGATTTGCCAATTAAGTATGGGAACCCCAAGGGGATAACTCAGTTGGCAATGATCAACACCTCAAAATAAAGTCTTGGGGCCATACCTATTGGAAAAAAAAGAAAAGAGTATAGAGTACCAAGATAACCAAACCTAGGATGGATCTCAAACAAACCTAGAGGAGCCAATAAATATCCTCTTTCAATCGATCAGAACAATTTTTACTAGAATGTCTAAAGTTATTAGAAATGTTTTTTTTTAGGTAAGTAGATATTTTATTAATGTGGAAATGAGAGCACAAGCAAACTAATTTCCTTAACAAGAAAAAAGGGGAAAAGCAAAAAAACAAAAAGAAGAACCACAAGAGTCCAAGATCACAGCGACCCGGCTCGAAGGGAAAACAACCTACTCAACCAGACAAAACCAACAAGAAATATAAATCACTTCCACGAGGGAATATATTATGTTACATCAAGATCCCATCTGAAGATGAGATGAGCATATCTGGAGCAAACAGGGCCCTTGAAAACCAAAGCTTTTGGTCTAGTTCTCACACCATCTTTGATCTTCAAAAGGATACTCTCGAGGTTTTGATTTTGTTCTTGAAAAGTCTACAATGCCGCTCTTGCCAAATGTTGGAGACAGATGCACAAAATGCAAGCTTCCCAATCTCTCCAAATTCTCCCCTTCCTTTAAAAGTTGAAGCAACCCAAACTGCCTCTAGTTCAATGCTATGGCAAGGGATATGAGATGGGTGGCAAGAGGCGACCGTTTCTTTCCAGTTGAAGAAGGAATGTTCACATTTGAAGAATATGTGGTCACAGGTATCATTTCCAGTCCAGCAAATTCAACATGCTGGATTCACATGGACATTTCGGATACTTAGTTGATCAGCAGTAGCCAAGGCATTAAGAATACACCTCCATGAAGTAAAGGAGTGGCAAGGGATGTTACTTGTGAACCACATAACACTAGACTAGGAGCTGGTAAGTTGTGAGCCCGAATAAGGTTCCAAGCATTGGCTATGGAGAATTACTAAGAAGAAGAGTTGCACCAGAGGATTTAGTCAGGGCTGGTCTGATGAATTCTGTCAAGAGAGCCAATGTGGTGCCAAATTCTTTGGAGAAGCCAGTTCCCATATGGGCAAGGAAAATCCAACTCCCTTCAGATAAAAGGGAGCTGACCTTCGCCATCCTAGGAGAACCAGTCATAGCTGAAATACCATCTCCATAAAACATCACATAGAAAAAAAGGAAGACATGGGTCTAGCCAAAGGAGAGTGTCCAAACCCGTTCCAACCATGTGCTTTACTTGATTCTCGATAAGACCTCAATGCTTGATAATAGATCTCCAAAGCCATGAGTTATTTTGGTTTACCTTTACAATCCAAATAGAATCATTTTAAGATAGCTTTTCTGAATCCATTCAATATACTAACTGCCTATTTTTCGAAACAATGTTCTATATGTGTTTTAGGATACCAGCCTTGTTCATCTCTTTCACCCTCCAGATGCCTAGACCTCCTTTAGCTTTGGGTTTGCAAATTCTATCCCAACAAAGTGAATCTTCCTCTTTAATTCAAGGCTTGAACACAAGAATTTAGAGAAGATGGAGCCAAAGGATCTAATGATTTAACCCAGAAGGCCAAGCAAACCAGACCAAAAAATGTAACCTCCTTGTAAAACAGACTTGATTAATTAAAGTTTGCCAGCATTAGATAAAAATCAGTTCTTCCATCCCTCCAGAAGAAGTTAAACTTTATCAATAATAGGAAGACTATCTGTATAGGAAGCCGATCGGCTATAAAGAGAACACCAAGATAACTCACTAGAAGAGTTGCTTCAAGGAACTAAACCTGGTTTATAAGGAGTTGTTTGTTGGCCTGAGAAACACCTCCCAAGATGATGGTAGACTTGTTAGAGTTGAGGGTAAGACCTGAAAGCAAATTGAACTGATCCAAGACCTTTATATACGCTAAAACAGAGGGAAGATTGGCTTTCACAAAAATCATGAGGTCATCTACAAACATTAAATGAAAAATACCCATCGATCTACATTTGTGCACAAGAACAGCCTCCTTTCCTTGAACTGTTTGGTTCATGAAGATTGTGAAAACTTCTGTGGCCAAAGTAAACAAATATGGTGACATCGGATCCCTTTGTCTAATTCTTTTTCCCCCTTTAAAGAATCCGTCTGGAGAGCCATTGATGACTATGGAAGCAGGAATTGATCCACAAGGGGGGGGGGGGGGATGGAATCCCATGAGCTCCATGAATAAAAGGGCTTGTAGAGTCATATACCTTGTGTAAATCTACCTTAAGGATAGTAGTGGGAGAGCAAAAGTTACCATCCATACCTCTAACAGTCTCATGGAAAACCAAGATGTTATCTGCAAATTTGATAAAAGGCTAATTACTTGTGGGAGACAAGGTTGTGCACTATAAGATGGAGATGGCTGGCTTCTATACAACTATTCAGATCTTCCATACTTTGGGGATTGGCTAGAATTTATACAATCTTCTCGGGAAGGTTTCGAATAGTATTGAAATCCCCAAGGATGTTCCAGGGGTCTTTCATACCAATAGATAAAGCTTCAATATCATTCCATAAATCATTTTGGATCAGTATATCATTAGTGCCATATATTGCAGTATAGATAAATATTTGCTTGGAGGAAAGAATTGTGACCTTACAATGAATGAGTTGATAGGTGGTCTTCAGCACTTCACCCGATTATGCAGAAAATCCCAACCAATCATTACACTAGCAATGGAGTGAGCATCTCCAATATGTACTCGTGACCAGCTTTTCAAGAAGCTTCTACAGAAATTAGAGATGCGATCCAGCTTGAATTTTGATTCAACAAGGATGCAATTGTTGGTTTGACTGAGAAATTAGCTTTTTCAATGCACTTCTTTTGGCAGAATCATTACAACCCCTTGTGTTCCGACATATACAATTCATTGAGGCATAGAATATGGGATGGCTTTAGCTATGGGGTTATCCTCTCTTTGCTTTTCTCTCGGGTCCACACCTTCTCTATCACCATCAGTGCTCATAAGGTCGTCCATAATATCTTTTGTGCGATTATACCATTCAACACCTATTGGGGAAACAGGATCATCATCTAAGTAAAAGCCACCTCGATAGGAATAGAAGGGGTTTGGCAAGGTTGAGTGGGGGCAAAGGTGGGAATAGATGGAAAAGGATAGGATCTATTTGGGATAGCACCAGGTTGGGTTGAGGTGTCCAGCACACTTCTTCTTCAACTACTTAAGGGGGCCAAAGGGTGCAAAGACAAGTTAGGGGGATAGCTATAGGCCGATGGTTAGGGGTAGGGGGGATAGAAGGGCATAGTAGGACATTGGTGTGTCCAGCAGAGCTACGGTATAAGACAAGCTTGTTTTTGTGATGGGGGGGTATTACCTGCCAAAGTAGAACTCTAAATAGGTTGCAAAGAAGTCGCATGAGGGGTTTTTTCTGCAAACTCTTCAAAAAGGATATTAAATGGGTTCAGCACGCTTATCAGGGGAGGAGGGGGTCGTTTTTTTGAATTACAGAATGACAAAGACAAATGGTTGACCTATTGCACCTTCCTTTTACATGAACAAATAGGATTGCAGGGCTTGGCCTTTTCCATTCTGGGCTGGACAAAGGGATGGGTGTTCTTCGGAATTGGGTTCACACCACTAGCTCGTCAAAGAAGCTAAGGGTGGTGGTTACCTCTACCAGTAGCGGTAGTGAGAGGAGCATCAGTTTCTTTAGAAACCAGGAGAGAAGAATTCATTAGAATGGAAGCATTAACTGAATCATCATCCACTTCCTGACTATCACCATATTCCATCTCCACTGATAGTGTTTCTGGTTTGCAAATAGCTTCGAAGTGCCCAAATATTTTGTAGACAAGGCAATGTGGAGGCTGCCAGTTGTATTTCATAGGTTACACAAAATAATTACCTTCATCATCTTCAACTAAAATGGTGTCCTCTAAGGGAGCAGCACTAAAAAATCTGACACATACTCTTGCAAAAGCAAGACTAGATTTGTTGATGGTAGTTTGGTTAGCATACAAAGGTTTTCCTATTAATAAGCATATAATACTCAGTGATTCAACTTCTCAAAGGTGGAGAGGAAGGCCTAGCTGTGTCACCCTCCATCTTCCTCTAAACCAAGTGGAGCACGCTCAACCATTTTTCAAGGTGAGTTCATTAATTCCACCTCATTACCTCCACAGACCCCATGCTGAAGCCAGTGGATAATCAACTCATTATACCTCCATATGTCCTGCAAATCCCAACCTTCACTAAAGCTATCCTCCATCTCTCATCATATTTTTCTGACATATCCATTAGTAATCATGACACCACTTCTGATGGATTCTCTAATCCTGACATTTCTCATATTACCTTCCAAGCCGAAACTGAGTCGACCATTAACCTCCCAAAAGACCAACCATTAAACCTACCTTAGTCCAACCAAACTGAACCTGATCATCCTTTCCCTCTCGAAAGCCATCTGATTACAACAGGTAGCCCTATAAGCCCCCCACCTCCATCCAACTTACCATGGATGAACCCACTAACCAAAATCCTTTACAAAACTCAGAAAATATAGTTCATACAGATCCTGTTGAGGAAGAAGAAACCATAGATGTTACTGGTCATTGTTTATTGTAAAGCCTCGTGGTTGCTGGGGGAAACCAGCCCCACGAGAGATCATGAAATTTATCAGCTGGAATTGTCAAATTATGAGGAGCTCCTTGACAATTCGAGCCCTTGCCAATCTCCTCAAAGGTGAATGACCAGACATCTGTTCCTATGGAAACAAAAAATAAACATGATAAATTGAAAAACTTAGGAAGAGATTCAAATTCCAGAATCTATTTGTGATTAACCGCACTGGTTTCTCAGGAGGACTTGCCTTTCTGTGGATTAAAGATATCAATATCAGCATTCTTTCATCCAACCAACGGATTATAGATTTTGAAGTTTCCTCCAATTGCTTTGATCCCTTCTTCATCACAGCAGTCTATGGTGACCCTGTTAAATCCCAAAGAAAGAAGCTTTGATCCCAATTAATGGATATCGATGATTCTAGACATGGGGAATGGCTCTGTGTGGGCGACTTCAATTTTGTACACTCTTGGAAAGAAAAAAGTAGTGAAAAATTTGTCTCAAACAAGGATTGTGCTCCTTTCAGAACCATGCTAGAGCATTATCAGTTTTTGGAACTGTATACCAAGGGCCCTTCCTTCACCTGGAACAACAAGCGTAATGGCCTAGATAATATTATATGTAAGCTTGACATGGCCTTTTCCAATGTTGAATGGAGAAACAAATTCACTGAAGCTATTGTTCTTATACGGCCAGTGTTAGCACCCCGATTTTTCCACTGCGGGGATCTCCACCCTCGTTTGGGCACCATGCACAATGAGTTAATCAAAGAAAAAATGAAAAAAAAAAACATAATAAATAACAATAAAAAATATAAAAAAAGGGGGAGAAAAAGAAATGTTTATATATATATATATATATATATATATATATATATATATGATGTAAGACCCGCACGCCATGAACCCGGTCTAACCTTACATTTCGTGTCGTGAACCGTCTACATATCATGGTCGAGCCAAGTGGACCAAGTGTGTGAAGAAAAACCAAGACCCAATATGAAAATTTACTCAAAAACAGTCAAAATGAGGGTAGGGTCGCAGGTTTTAACAGGCAGGTCCGACCCTCCCATCGACCCTCAACCATGGGTCGCAAGGGGTCTATGAATTGTCCGACCCTCGGTATTCGGGAAAAACAGCACGAACCGAAAATTAGGAAACCTTCCTAATTTCAATTGGAACCTTTCCTAAACTCAATGGGACTTATTTTGGGAGGTTTTACTTTATAAATAGGACGTCCCTAAGCCTCTTTCACCCCTTTTACAACCCTAATTAAATTGAGAGAAAGAGAAGAGAAGGAAGAGAAGAAGAAGAGAAGCAAGGAAGAGAAGAAAGCAAAAAGGAGAAGAGTTGCAGAGAAGAAGTATTCTTCTCAGGTATGGATACTAATTCCATGAGTTTCTACAGACCTTAGGTTAGGTAATGAAGAGAGTATGATATCGGAGAGTCCCAAACCATCAACCCATGGTTAGGTTTTCATGGAAAAATCATGGGAGAATACATAAAAGCTATATAGGTGGATGATTCATGGTTCTAGACCATGGAATGTATGTTGAATGGACTATAGGAGCAAGCCATAGGACCCCAAACACGAAGAATTAACTAAAAGGAGGAAAATTAACCAAAAACCACGGGGGGTCGCATAGAGGGTCGATGACCATCCGACCCTATGTGACCTGAGTATCGACCCTCAGGGTTCTGGAAGTCCAGATTTGGGGAGGGTCGCACCAGGGTCGATCATGACTCCGACCCTACCTCCGACCCTTAGTTAACAGCATGGTTTTTAAATTTAGAATTAATTCTAATTAAATTCAATCGACTTTGTTAGGTCTTCTAGCAATATAATAACATTATAAAGGTGATTCTAAAGCTTGAAAGATGATCTATTAACAAGCTAAGGTGAGGGAACAAGACCTAAACTAATTGGTTAATAACAAACTGTTTTTATTTCTTGAGTCCAATACCATGATTGTGATATGCGTGTGTGCTTGTAATGTGCATTCAACATGTCATCCAATATTTCTATTATTACTATTCATGCATATTTAAATTATTGATTATAACATGATGATGTTGATGATGGTAGGAATAGACATGTGAATGTTTGTGTTTGGCTGGTGTACATGGTGCGGGTAGGGATGGTATCAACCGGTACTTCGATGCCGTTCTCATCGAGGTATATTGTGCCATGGTCTATTCAAGTCATGTCCACTAAGCAAGTGTTAGTGTGCTTGATGCAAGTGGGGCATCAGGGGGAGGACGTGACATTGTGGTTCAGCCTGGTCACCAGACTCTAGCTCTATCTCTACTCAAGTCTTATCCACTAACATCGTCGTATCGTCATTACCTTAGCGGAACTAATATGTCATAGGGCATCAGGGGGGAACGTGGCATTGTGGTTCAGCCTGGTCACCAGACCCTAGCTTTATCTCTATGGATGTATTGAGGGATGCTGGGGTGAGGCCTTGGATACATTGTTTGACATTAGGGCTGGTTAGTTGCGAGCTCAGTTTGCAAGCCCTCGCCAATAGGGGCTTACGTGTTGGTATGGGCAACCGGTACAGCCATGCCATTTTCATGGGGTGTATATTGTCCATGGTGGGTGCATGTGGGGCGACAGTGTCGTTTTCATTGAGCGTTTCCACACACTCGTGTATAGAGGTGCGGCGGCCACCTATCCTTTCTATAGCACATTGTAAACTTTAAACCAGACCAAAGATATGAATTGATTGCATGCATATGTATTGTTGCATTGTTTTGTTTGCTCACTGAGCCGTGATGTGTGCTCACCCTTTCGAATTCGAATACTTTTAGTTGATGATGCAGGTACCACCGTTGAAGATCATATGAACGCTCGTGTGTACGGGCATGTGGCGACAATGGAAGCTGAAGACTTAGTGGATACACATGACTACTCTTGCGAGTGCAACTCATGTGTATTCGATTAGATATTTTCTTAGTTTTCTTTACTTGGATTTATTATGGACATGTATTTGATATTTATTTATGTCTCAGTTGATACAGAATAATTTGCTATTTAAATATGATTATCACATCTAGATTTCTCAGTTCATTATCTGTAAGACTTCCGCTATTTACTTTATTACCTCTGATTAATGTGGAATGTGTTTTGGTTTATCATATGTGGGATAGCCTATTTGAGATCCTGGTTGAACCGTTGGATTATTGACGGTTCATCACACCGTTCTGGTTGGTGCAGAATTAGGGTGTGACAACTTGGTATCAGAGCTCTTGTAGGCCTTACCCATTAAACCTGAATACTTCCATTGGAGTCCATGAACTGAGTTAGGATAAATTAAAAGCTTTAATACAAACAAACCATAAGCACATGTGTTGGTTGAGACAGAAATTAAACAAGACGATAATGTACATATAAAAGGTGGAACCATATATATACACTCAAACAGAAAGAGAAGACCAAAAAATTATCCTAATAAATAAATAATATAGGGTATTACCTATAAGTTGGGTAGTTATCTAAGTATACAAGGATATAGTACAGTAGCAATAAGGGAGCTTCTGTAAAGTAGAAAATTGAATGTCGAGTTGGTACTCACAAGATGTGAAACTCGACGGATGACAAAGGAAGGAGAAAATGGCTAGTAATGCCTAATTCCCTTCAAAACTAAAGGGAAAGATCTCTGGCCGATCCAACAGAGATAGGAGAACAATAGCTATACACCAAAGATGAGAGTAACTATAAAAGAAAGTAAAGCTATACTCCTGGGTGACGTGGAGACTCAGAGTAAGATCCATTACAAGCTGATCTATTGCCCACTAAGCAAGAAGAGGATGTTGCAACTTGACCCCACCACTATCAGGGTCAAGAATGGATAATGAAAACTCATCTGAGCAGATGCTAGATAATGATAATCAGATTAGAGCGAATCAAAGGAGGTGAACAATCAAACCACTCCAGCCAACCACCTGGACTATTAAATACCTTGGTTATGGTTGTCATAAACTTGACCCAATAAAATACAAGAGCAACAACAGATGAGACCGACTATGGAAGTTGCTATGTAAATCACTACCCAAGTTGTTGATGTTACATCAACACCTCCGGGTCAAACCAAGTATGGTACCAATTGGTAGCATCACTGTACCCCAACACCTGTTAGCCATAACACAATGCCTGCCACATAGCAAGTCACAGTAATGCATATCCCAGTGCAGAAGTTTGGTGCACAACAAGCAGTATATCAAGGTAGTTAACCTTATCAGCCACCGATGTATGGGATAGTTGCAATGATCCGACCAAGGATTGAGGAATATTTCCTGAAGACGAAGCCTTAAACGTTTTCAGTAGAGGATCAAATCTAATTGTGGCCATATAACTAGATTGGTTTATATAGGATGCGGTGCATTATTGATTTACTCTTATGATTATAGAGGATGCACATACCAAATTTTAATTTCTCGTGCCTTGACAGGATACCTTCTTGATTTAACCTGTCAATTGAAGTTATAGATATTGTTTCTTTAGTATTACTTCTGATTATACCAATCTGAACCATTCTTATGATCGACAACATGATCAGAGATATGAACTGAATGAATAGTTAAATGTTTAATCGTGTTGAGCGTACATCTTCTGATTTATACCTGATGTACGAAATTTTCTCCTGATTTATACCTGATTTACTGATGTATGAAAGCTTCTCCAGATTTACTCATGTAGTGCCTTGACCAATGGCATTATATACTCGGGAAAAATGGATGATTTCCCAGGGTCGGATACCCATCGACCCCCACCATCGACCCTGCATAGAAAAGATAGTATTTTTCACTGAATGATCTGAAAATTTTGAAAATCTCGTTGGTTAGTGTATCCAAATATGAGAATGAAGTATATATTAATTGCCTCACGTGTTCTATGACTTTTCAGACACTACACCACCAGAATAGGAAATGGCTGGGCGAAGAGGGAACAGACGCGGACGTAACCAAATCCCACCACCACCACCGGTAGATGAAACCAGTCATGAAATTCCTGAAGTACCAGAGAATCCAAACGTGGCACCGCCAGGAGCTAATGGTCAGGCAAATCCTACAAACTTGCCAGCCCCACCTATAGATTTAGTTACAGTCGTAATGAACTTGGCACAACAACTGCAACAAATACAACAGGTGCAAACTAATATGCAAGCTGCCATAGGCGTGGTTTTTCCAACTGCACATACGACACAGATGCCAGCAGGACAGGCAAGCACAATACCAGGGGAAATAATACAGTACCCCATGCACCTCAAACACCAGTCATGCAAGCTCCAGTGCAGAACCCTGAGATAGCTCAAGGTGGTTATCAGTACCAACCACCTATGTATGGGCTTATGCTCCGTATTAGCTGGACCGCTCCAGACTGGTCGGGCATTTTCTTAAGATGAAGCCCAAAGAATTCGATGGTAAGCCAGTAGATCCTTTGTGGCCGGCACACTGGATTGACGAAATGGAAAGAAATTTTATGATGATGATCGTAAATGAAGAGGAGAAAGTGTTGTGTGCCACATTTATGCTCAAGAGCGATGCACACCATTGGTGGAAGTCTACCAGGACATATCTATTAACCAAACACGCCCACTTGACCTGGGATATATACAAAGAGGCATTCTTTGAGAAATACTTCCCTAAAAGTTTCAGAAATTCTATGGAGAGAGAGTTCCTGAGTTTATATCAGGGGCAGATAACTGTCGACACATATCAACAACGTTATGAGGAGCTGTTTTTCTTTGCACCAGTCAGTATGCAAGAGGAGGATACGAAAATCCGAAGGTTCTTCATGGGACTTAGGGGAAGTATACGCGAACATGTTTTGGGACTGGAGAAGAAAATCTACAATGAAGCTGTACAAATTGCTCGAGTGATAGAGTCGAGCCGAAAGAGAGCTATTTTACTCAAAATAGGGGAATAAAAAGGCCAAATGAAAATTTTTACAACGGAGGCAACACCAAGGTATTCCAACCCTTCCGTACCCAGGGCTTCAATGCTGCAACCAAAACCATTTCAGCAACCCCACGACAACCAAAGCAAAATGGTGAGGGGATCAGGTGTTTTAACTGCAACCAAGTAGGGCATGTCTCAAGAGAGTGTACTAAGCCCAGAAAACAACTACATCAAGGAAGAGTTTACACTGTTTCAGCCAAGGATGCTGTCGCATCGTCTGATGTGGTCACAGGTATGACCTGAACCTGTCATTTTATGTTACATTGCATGAGCATGTAGACTAAATTAAAACAAATCACAGGTATCATACCTAGTAATGGCATTCTTGCCAGAGTGCTCTTTGATTATGGAGCTACTCATCCTTTTATATCTGTGTCATTTGGAAAGAAACTAAATATACCCCTTAAGTCTTTAGATTTCAAACTGCTTATACGATCGCCGATGGAAATTATGAAGTCCAAGGAAGGACCCAGTATAAATGCTACCTTATGTTTTCTAGCAATAGATTCAGATTTGGAAGGAGAGTAACATATAATAGAAACTCGTGATGATCCAATTAAGCAAGAATTTATGGATGAATTTATGGAGCAAGAGTTCGTCGGTTGCGCTTGTGGCATTAAATATCATCTCTGAATTGATGGATGAAGTATAATTAGTAATTTTGTTAGGTCTGTATATAGGAACAGTGTAAGCAGACTTAGAAAAGGAAAACCGGTTTCAGGGAAGAGAGAGATGATAGGAGAAAGAGGGTTTTCGATTCAGTCTAGAAAGGGAGGAGAGGAATAGTGTCGGCTGTGGCTGGAAAGAAGAAGAAGTATAAGAAGAAGAGGGATTAGAGAGAGGAGCCGACGACATTGGTCAAGAAGAAGAGTAGCGACGGCGGCGGCTGAGGCAAGGAGGAGGAGAAAATTGAGAGAAAAGATAAAGAATGTCAGCCATGGGTAGGATTTGTGAGGAAAAATAGTTTGAAAGAAAGAGTCAGAGAGAGAAGTGAAGGAAAAGAAGAAAAAAACCAGAGGAGGAATAGGGTCGACAGAAATCTCATAGAAGGCAAAAGGGGTTTTGACCGTCGTCGATCAAATGGGCAGAGAAGTGCAAAAACATGGTGGGAGAAAATTGAGATTGAGAGAGTTTCTTGTCGGTCAGGTGAGGGAGAAACAAAGCCAAAAAAACTGATCTCAGCTGGTGCTGCTAGAAGAAGAGAAGAAGAGGAAGGGAGGAACTCGCGGCTGCAAACTTCTAGGTATTTTTTCTTACTTCTTGCAATTTATTGTCTTAGTTCCCTATCATTTTTTAAGAGGTCTCTGCGAATATGTCCTATGGTTGCTTGAACCTGCTTGAGTTCGAATGTAAGTGGTATAGTCATCCTTTTTTTGCTATTCATGCATCTCCTTACCTTTCTTATTTCCCATTGTTGCTCATGACATTGGATCCAGACATCTAGTCATGGGTTTTTCTGTTTGTTTTTATTTTTATTATTTGCTTCTGTTCTTCTTTTCCGCACATGAGGTGCTCGACTATATGATTCAGAGAGTTCATGCCCTTTGCATTAAGTTTCTTTCTTGTTATTACCACATGATTTTGGTTTGTTTACATTTTGATCTCTCCCATGTGCCGTACGCAACCTTCTTGTTATAAGCAATTATGGTTGGGTCTCTTTATTGGTTGTTACAGGAGGAATTTTGTCATTCGGTTTACTGTTGGCCATTATGGATATGTTGTAGGATGCTTCCCCAAGTTTTTAGTTTTTTCTTTTTTATCTTTTTGTCTTTGCCTCTGTGTGCCCCTGTTAGAGTCTACTTCATGGTGAGTGTCTTGTTGTTTTTTGTATTTTGTTTGTTTAGAAACTGGTTTGGTTTAGGTTCGGGTTTGCTAATTGGTTGTAAATTAGGTTTGAATGGGTAGAGTCTGGTTCATTTTGGTTCAGTTTTTTTAGTGGGGTTTGGGTTGGTTCTGGTCTGGTTCAGGCCAGCCCAGGATTTGTCTTTGGAACTGATTTTTAGTTAGTTCTGGGTTGGTTCAGGCCAGCCTAAGTTTTGGTCTTGTTTGAGTCGGTTTAGATTTGAGTTTGGTTTAGATAGGTTTGGGTTTAGTTTGGTTTGGAGTTTTAGTCTAGAATTGGTTCAAGGTTGATTTAGGCTTAGGTGTGGTTCAGGTCCATTAAGTCCAGTCCAAATAGGTTGGGTTGTAGATTGAGTCATGATTTATGCCTGGTTGGTTTAGTTTGTGTGGGCCTATAATGGGCCAACTTGCTTAAGTTAAGGTTTAAGAGTTTTGTGTCATTCAGTCCTCTCTTTTGTTTTGGTTTGTTCATCTTTTGACTATTTGGGCCCATTTTCATTAAATAACATGTTACTTCGCTTTTCTATGAGCTATTTTTCTAAGATATCATTAACATGTTTTGTCGACGTGCCCTGTGCCAACATAGCCTAATTTTCTTGTCTTACCTTATGTTAGGACCATACCATATCACATGCTTAAATTGTATATATAGTCATGCCAACACGTAGTCCCCAACCCAAAGGTGTATCTCCACTTGAACACCATGATAGATGCATGTTAGGACGCATCCTTCCTGCGATATGTTTGTTTATGGGGCTCCAATAAGCCTATCCCATTGTGGGCCCATTTAGAATAAGCCTACTCGACCCTAGGATCGGATCCAAGAGTGTGGAAAATTGTTGTATCAAGAATGTATTAATGAAAAAATACGATTGGGTAGATGTATGCATAGGATTGGTGGCCCGACGGACGGCCCACCTGAGTATCCCGAATATGGGATGTGAGTGTGATTTAGTGTACCCCATGTGTGGGGAGCTGAGGCGTTTGGCCTCTCCTGAGTGTTGACACATGTGTCCATGGCTCGTCAATCCATGGGAACTACGCTTGACCTGATTCTCGAGAGACAGAGGTCTCGACAGATACATAGGCTACGGGGGAGTTTGGTCGCTCCACGCTCGATCAAATTGAGGTAAGTTCCATATTGTATGGTATTACCTCATCACGGGGGCTCATTATGGTAGGAGCACCTCTACATCCTGAGATGTGTTCCACCATTGTGGGAGCATCTCATCCTTCGGATGTGTTCTAATATTTTGAAAGCATCATTTTCACACACACACACACTCAAATTGAGTTAAGTTCCATGTGTTATGGGATTACCTCACCGATGGGACTTCCTTGTAATAGGGAGTACCTCAACACTGAGATGGGTCCCACTATTGTGGGGACATCCCTCGTTCTTGGGATGCGTTTCAATATTTTGAGAGCATCCCTTCTCTTGCACACACTTGGTACATACACACTCGCCCAAACTACGTTTGGCCTGATTCTCACCGCGCATGGATACGTTGGCGGTCTGGGATTTTCCTAGACCTCGGTCATACCTTTGTTATTGTTTTTATTGTTCTATCATTTTTTTGTTCATTTCATTTATTTCTATTTGTATATTCATTCATTTCCCATTTATTCTTTTGTATGTCATTTCTTGTGTAATTAGTCAATCTTTTCTCTTCATTTGTATATTTCATTTTTGTACACATATTATTATTTGTAGAAATGTACATCCCTTAGTGTAATGCAATTAGTATATGGTGAATTAGAAGCTTATTAGGATCCCCTTGTGCATATTGTAGTCTATGTAGATGTTGGACTTTATGTTGTCATTGTTGGCAACTTGGCTGATGTGATAGTGTTTGTGAGCATACAGTCAAAGAAATCAGGAAAGAGAGTGTCAGTGTAGGAGAGAGAGTATCAGTGTAGGAGAGTGAGTATCAGTGCAATGGCAAAGATGGAACAACCTCACATGTGTGTTCTACAATGTTCTACATGTGTTTCAGATGGCTTGTAGCGAGTTAAATGGCATTCTACATCAAGTTTGATGAGAGAGAGTGACTGTGGACCCCACTGGTGATGTGGCCGAGTTTCTGATGGTGCAACAGTGTTCCTGAAGCTTTTTTGATCATGTTCATGTTTCTTGTGTTTCTGGTGTTGTGGCATTGAAGAGAGAAATTCAAGAGAGAGAATGAAGAGAGACTGTAGAGAGAGAAACTAGAGAGAAAAAGAGGAGAGAGAAAAAAATGTGAGTGGGACCCACAGGTATGGTGGCAAGGTGACATGCCAACATGGCAGCCCACGGCACTTGGCATGCATGCACGTAAAGTTTCGTGTTCAAATTCTAAGGTTTGACAGAGTTTTAACTTTGGGCCTATTTTTGGTGGATCCTGCAGCAGGTTTATGGAGATCCAACATTGGAAAGATGTAGAGCGTCGAGTTAGCTTTCCAACGCAACTTGAATCGCTCAATTCCGACATCGGATGAGGGAGATATCGCGATTCTCGTCGGATCGCTCGAAAAATGGGAATAATCCCTGTTCTCGGTAAGTGAATGTGATACAGGGAAAACAGTAATATTATATAAAAGTTAGAGGGCCTCTTTGCAATTAATGAAAGTTAAAGGATGGCGCTGAAATTATCATAAATAGAGATAAATTCTATTTGGACGGTTCAGAATGAGCCACGCCGTCAAGATCCAGATCGGATGGATCTGATTAAGGCGAGCTCGAGTGGATCTCAGTGATTGCGTCAGATTCCATCGCGCAGGATCTGATTGGCCGCACGCAACTTAAAGGTGTGTGTCACGTTGCATTCAGAAAGTTCCTGATTCAGTGTAACGCACGTTCGGTACAGCGGCGCGAAGATCCAGATCGTGCGGTCAAGATTGAAGTCGATCGCGCCAGACGTGAATTATGCGGATCCGACGAACAAGGATAGATCCCTCCTTTTTGCAGACGATCAGACGGACGCCAACAAAGATAATCCGATCAGCCAATCAGATCTCGACAGCGCATCGGCGGCGCGGCTACGGTGCGGCGCGGGTGCGCGGTTATAAAAGGAAGGATTCTCTTTCCTTATTTATGATTGACCGAACATCAAACTGCCATAACTTCTTCATCCGAGCTCCAAATCAGTCCGTTCAAGTTGCAGTTTCCATATTTTTAGATGCTCTATACATTGGGTGCCGTTGGAAGTCGTAAAAACGCTGAGAAAAATTGAAAATAGGGTTTTAAAGCTTAACAAAGGGGTTTTCTAGGGTTTCATGCCATGTGGGAGTGATCAATCACCACTGGCTCTTCTATGTGCATCAATGGAATGCTAAATCCGTATGAGAGATTAGTATAGCTTTTATTTTTATATTCATGGTGATTATGGGTTATGTGGAAGAGATTATAAGCCTGTGAGCGAGGTGTGCTCTGTGAATTGATCTCTATCATCATTGAAGACTGTTAGAGAGTGCCTGAGGGCAGTGTGAAGCTTCAGAGAGATTGTTGGCCATTCGAAAGCATTGTTTGTGAGATTCTCAATTCCTTATCTATTTATGCTTTCAATTTATTGTATGCTACCGTAGATGCAAATTGTTGAATACCTAGCTAGTGGGGGAAAATTGTAAGGGAAATTTATTAGCCTAAAAAATTTGTTATTGCTTCCCGTGGGTGCGGGTTAAGCGTGATGTGCAGTGTGTGTTGAACACTGGTACTTGATACCTGAATTCCTGGCACATGTGTGCCCTCCTAGTTTTATGCTGGTAAATTGGGTGTATGTACTCCCTGTTGTGTAGACAGCAAAAAGAAGAGTATTGAGTATATACGGAGCCCATTGGGCATTACTCCGTGGATTAACCATCACACATGTGTTGGTAAACCACGTATATCCTATGTTGTGGACTGTCTTTATTTTCCTATATATTTTGTAGTGCGTGGAATGGCTTGCAGGATGGGTGTGCAAATCTGGTAGACCTGGCCACTCAGTGGTAGCGTGGTAGATTTGCATGCGCTTGTGTGTGTGTGTGAAAAGTTAGGTCTCCATCAGCTCTGGGCAGTAGTAAATAATTAAGGAGAATTTTCAGACACTGATTCACCCCCCCTCCCTCTCAGTGTCGAATCAAGTTCAACAATTAGTATCAGAGCAAGGTTCAGTGACAACTTAATCAGCAACTGAGAAGATCAAAATAAAAGATATGGCACTAGGTGAAGGTTTTAACAAGCCCCCACTGTTTGATAGAACAGAATATGTGTTCTAGAAGAGAAGGATGGAAATGTATTTGGGTTCTCTTGGCTTTGATGTGTGGTAAGCAGTTTGTACAGGGAAGGTGGATGCCCGGTATGAGTCTACAGCTAAGAATGCAATCAAGGATGGATTGGGAGATTGTGTGAAAGTCCGAGTTAGTGGATGCGAGACAACAATGTCATTATGGGATAGAATACAGAGTTTATATGGAGATGAGTCTGCCTTTAAAGCTCATGCATCACTAGACATTGATTCCACTTCAGAGGTAGATAATGAGAGTTCAGATGAGTGCTCTATTGTTCGATTGGAGGATCTTGTTCCAGAGATTGACTTGACTAGAGAGCTGAGAGCAGCTCAAGATGACTTGAGACCTGAGAGAGAGAGACTCACAGTTGTATCTTGTGACCTTCATAATACAAATGAGACTATTTCAATTTTGAAGACACAAGTAAAGGACTCCAGCTTTGTCATTACAGCTTTAGAGGCTCAGGGAATCAACAGAGATGAGATGTGTAGGGATCTTGAGAGGGAGATCACTACGTTGAGAGCTCAGTTGATAGAGGTGCAGATGAGCCAGAGTTACATCCCACCAGTGGTTGAGGAGATCACCAGATGTACAGCTCAGAGTGAAAATTTTCAAAGTCCATCCACCATCAATTTTGATTCTACTACGAGCATGTTGAGACATCTAGTAGGCCACGGAGACAAAGCTCAAGCAGATCACGAGATAAAGACCCAAAGTAAGAGACAGAGGAAAAAAGAGCAGAGGCATAGTGATGTAATACCTCCAGCACACCAAGCACAATATAGAGGTATTCCCCAACAGAGAGAGCAGAGGCACAGTGATGCAAGACCTTCATCACACCAGGCACATTGTAGAGGTGTTTATCAGCAAAGAGCTCAGACAGGGAAGATAAGCAGTATGAGAGTGACAGGATTGATAGAATTCATCAGCAGAGACCAGTTGAGCAGAGCAAATTTAGTAGGTCCAGTCATCAAAGGCACAGGCAGTAGGTTTTCCAACAGAGACAGGTAGTACACACCATGAGGCATGGACCCACACCTAGTTGGCACAGACATTCCCTTGTGAGACAGTCATATTTTCATGGATATTGTCACAGGTGCAATGGGTATGGGCATAGGAGTGCAAATTGCACATCCAGATTTTGTGTTAGTAATTATGGGAGGAAGACATCCATGCCACCCCAGATGAGGCCAGTTGAGTGCCTTAGATGCCATACACTTGGGCATTGGGCCAAGCGATGCAAGGCAGTGCTCACCCCCCAGGTTGCTTAAGCAGAGAGAGATTATCAGCTTTCTAAAACTAGAAAAACAAGTGATTCAAGAAGCCAATTCAGAAAACAGGCCAAGGAGTGGTCTCAGTTCAATGATCAGTCTCATATGGCTTTGTACAGTGTATGGAGAAAGAAGACAGTAGAAAGGTCTTCAGTTGGTGTAGTTATACAGAGACAGAGGACTGTGGCTAAGCTAGTTGACAGACATTGTCAGAAAAGAGCGTCTGTGGAGAAGCCCAAACAAAGGGCCAAGGTGAATGGTCATGCAGTATATAGAGAAAGGCACATAGAAATACTTACCACCCCTACTCTACCCAAGTTGGGTGTGAGAGGGAACACACCTCCTAGGCACTAGGTGCACTGAGGTGCACATGGAGAGAGGGAGCTTACTACATGTTCATTCTTGCCCCCAGACAGACTTTGTTGATTGCAGAAGAGTGTAAGTGCTTGGAATTATCAGGTAAATGATATAGTTCCTTGTGTTATTGCATCTTGGTGGAGCAGACATCAGATGAGCAATGTTATGTCAATCAGAGTATGGCAGCGAACAATTACTACAGTCATCCATGACAGTGTCAGAGTGTGGCCTTCTTTGCACCAGTGATAGGGGGAGCGATGTGTATTTGTTATATCCTTTTTGCTCCCTATGATGGACTTAGGGGGAGTCATTTGGTATTTATATATTGAATGGTATATACTAGTTATTATTCTTCTTTTATGTTGGACTCAGGGGGAGTCTTGTGATGTTTTTATATGTTGATATAATGGTTTATTATTATTTTTTTGGGCCCATAGGATTGGAAAGATGTGGTGGGCACTCCTATGTGGCATATCCCTTTGTATTTGTTGTCAAAGGGGGGGGGGGGAAAGATCTCATGTGCAGAGTGAGTTGCCAATAATTCCAAAGGGAGAGATTGTTGGACTTTATGTTGTCATTTTTGGCAACTTGGCTGATGAGACAGTATTTATGAGCATACAGTCAAAGAAATTAGGAAAGAGAGTGTCAGTGTAGGAGAGAGAGTGTCAGTGCAGGAGAGTGAGTATCAGTGCAATGGCAAAGATGGAACAACCTCGCATGTGTGTTCTATAATGTTCTACATGTGTTTCAGATGGCTTGCAGTGAGTTAAATGGCATTCTACATCAAGTTTGATGAGAGAGAGTGATTGTGGACCCCACTGGTGATGTGCCCGAGTTTCTGATGGTGCGACAATGTTCCTGAAGCTTTTCTGATCATGTTCATATTTCTTGTGTTTCTGGTGTTGTGGCATTGAAGAGAGAAATTCAAGAGAGAGAATAAAGAGAGAGACTGTAGAGAGAGAAATTGGAGAGAGAAAAAATGTGAGTGGGACCCACAGGTGTGGTGGCAAGGTGACATGCCGACACGGCAGCCCACGACACTTGGCATGCATGCACGCAAAGTTTCGGGTTCAAATTCTAAGGTTTGACAGAGTTTTAACTTTGGGCCTATTTTTGGTGGATCCCGCATCAGGTTCATGGAGATCCCGACATTGGAAATAAGTAGAGCGTCGAGTTAGCTTTCCAACGCAACTTGAATCGCTCAATTCCGACATCGGATGAGGGAGATATCGCGATTCTCGTCGGATCACTCGAAAAATGGGAAAAATCCATGTTCTCGGTGAGTGAATGTGATACAGGGAAAACAGTAATATTATATAAAAGTTAGAGTTCCTCTTTGCAATTATCGGAAGTTAAAGGATGGCGCTGAAATTATCATAAATAGAGATAAATTCTATTTGGACGGTTCAGAATGAGCCACGCCGTCAAGATCCAGATCGGATGGATCTGATTAAGGCGGGCTCGAGTGGATCTCAGTGATTGCGTCAGATTCCATCGCGCAGGATCTGATTGGCCGTGCGCAACTTAAAGGTGTGCGTCACGTTGCATGAAGAAAGTTTCTGATTCAGTGTAACGCGCGTTCGGTACAGCGACGCGAAGATCCAGATCGTGCGGTCAAGATTGAAGCCGATCGCGCCAGACGTGAATTATGCGGATCCGACGAACAAGGATAGATCCCGCCTTTTTGAAGACGATCGGATGGACGCCAACAAAGATACTCCGATCAGCCAATCAGATCTCGACAGCGCATCGGCAGCGCGGCTACGGTGCGGCGCGGGTGCGCGGTTATAAAAGGAAAGATTCTCTTTCCTTATTTGTGATTGGCCGAACTTTAAACTGCCATAACTTCTTCATCCGAGCTCCAAATCAGTCTGTTCAAGTTGCAGTTTCCATATTTTTTGATGCTCTATACATTGGGCGCCATTTGGAGTCAATAAAAACACTGAGAAAAATTGAAAATAGGGTTTTGAATCTTAATAAAGGATTTTTTAGGGTTTCGTGCCCTGTGGGAGTGATCAATCACCAACTACCTCTTCTATGTGAATCAATGGAGTGCTAAATCCCTATGAGAGGTTAGTATAGCTTTTATTTTTATATTCATGGTGATTATGGGTTATGTGGAAGAGATTAGAAGCCTGTAAGCGAGGTGTGCTCTGTGAATTGATCTCTATCATCATTGAAGACTGTTAGAGAGTACCTGAGGGCAGTGTGAAGCTTCAGAGAGATTGTTGGCCATTCGAAAGCATTGTTTATGAGATTCTCAATTCCTTATCTATTTATGCTTTCAATTTATTGTATGCTAGCCTAGATGCAAATTGTTGAATACCTAGCTAGTGGGGGAAAATTGTAAGGGAAATTTATTAGCCTAAAAAATTTGTTATTTGCTTCCCATGGGTGCGGGTTAAGCGTGGTATGCAGCGTGTGCTGAACACTGGTACTTGATACCTGAATTCCTGGCACATGTGTGCCCTCCTAGTTTTATGCTGGGTAAATTGGGTGTATGTACTCCCTGTTGTGTAGACAGTAAAAAGAAGAGTATTGAGTATATACGAAGCCCGTTGGGCATTATTCCGTGGTTTAGCCAGCACACACTGTGTTAGTGAACCACGTATATCCTGTGTTGTGGACTGTCTTTATTTTTTTATATATTTTATAGTGCGTGGAATGGCTTGCAGGATGGGTGTGCAAATCTGGTAGACCTAACCACTGAGTAGTAGCGAGGTACATTTGCATGAGCTTGTGTGTGTGTGTGAAAAGTTAGGTCTCCATCAGCTCTAGGCAGCAGTAAAAAATTAAGGAGAATTTTCAGACACTGATTCACCCCCCCTCCCTCTCAGTGTCGAATCAAGTTCAACAATTAGTATCAGAGCAAGGTTCAGTGACAACTTAATCAGCAACTGAGAAGATCAAAATAAAAGATATGGCACTAGGTGAAGGTTTTAACAAGCCCCCACTGTTTGATAGAACAGAATATGTGTTCTAGAAGAGAAGGATGGAAATGTATTTGGGTTCTCTTGGCTTTGATGTGTGGTAAGCAGTTTGTACAGGGAAGGTGGATGCCCGGTATGAGTCTACAGCTAAGAATGCAATCAAGGATGGATTGGGAGATTGTGTGAAAGTCCGAGTTAGTGGATGCGAGACAGCAATGTCATTATGGGATAGAATACAGAGTTTATATGGAGATGAGTCTGCCTTTAAAGCTCATGCATCACTAGACATTGATTCCACTTCAGAGGTAGATAATGGGAGTTCAAATGAGTGCTCTATTGTCCGATTGGAGGATCTTGTTCCAGAGATTGACTTGACTAGAGAGCTGAGAGCAGCTCAAGATGACTTGAGACCTGAGAGAGAGAGACTCACAGTTGTATCTTGTGACCTTCATAATACAAATGAGACTATTTCAATTTTGAAGACACAAGTAAAGGACTCCAGCTTTGTCATTACAGCTTTAGAGGCTCAGGGAATCAACAGAGATGAGATGTGTAGGGATCTTGAGAGGGAGATCACTACGTTGAGAGCTCAGTTGATAGAGGTGCAGATGAGCCAGAGTTACATCCCACCAGTGGTTGAGGAGATCACCAGATGTACAGCTCAGAGTGAAAATTTTCAAAGTCCATCCACCATCAATTTTGATTCTACTACAGAGCATGTTGAGACATCTAGTAGGCCACAGAGACAAAGCTCAAGCAGATCACAGATAAAGACCCAAAGTAAGAGACAGAGGAAGAAAGAGCAGAGGCATAGTGATGTAATACCTCCAGCACACCAAGCACAATATAGAGGTATTCCCCAGCAGAGAGAGCAGAGGCACAGTGATGCAAGACCTTCATCACACCAGGTATCTAAGAATTAGTTTTTCCACAGGTTATGATATAAGAAAACTATACGTGAACTAGTATTGTAAGCCTGTTTTTGTATGTCTTGAATGGATTGTCCTACACCAAAATGGACAGCAATGTAAAAACATAGAAAGGCATAAAATGAGAGTTTGCTAAGAAATCAAGAATGAACTATATAATACCCTGTATGGACTGTTCTACACTTAGGTGGATAACAAAATAAAATATGGAAAGGTATAAAAATGAGATCTTGATGTGGAATTTAGAAGGGACAGTTTAGTGTTATGGATGGGTTGTCCTACACATAGGTGGACAGCAAAGTAAGAATATGGAAAGAAAACATAAAACAAGAATTAGTGTATGAACTAAATGAAAACAAAGACGTACAATTAAGTTATGATAAGTAAGAACTCAGAAGAGTACACATGAGCACGATACGTAGATAACCCGGTGAGCCCAATACACCACTAAATATGTAAGAAAAGGAGTATATGAGCAAGATACGTAAATAACCTGCTGAGCCCAATACACCACTAAATATGTAAGATAAGAATTATTAGGGCAAGATACATAGATAACCCGGTGAGTCCAATACACCGCTTGATAGGAAAAATAAGTATCATTGGCTTAACAACAGTCTCACGTGTAATATCATGGAGTAAGTTATTCAATGGGGTGTATGTGGACAAGATACGTGGATAATTCGGTGAGTCTAATACACCACTTGATATGTAAAATAAAGAGTAAATGGGCAAGATACGTAGGTAACCCGATGAGCCTAATTACTTAACCTCATTGAGTCTAAAAATGAAGGACTAAATACTGGCAAACCATTGAGCCTATAAATGAAAGGCAAGATAAGGGCGAACTGTTGAGTCTAGAGAGACAAGATACGGACAAACTTTTGAGTTTAGGAATGAAAGGCAAGATATGGGTTAACCGTTGAGTCTAGAAATATAAGGCAAGATAAGGGTGAAACGTTGAGACTAGAAAGGAGAGTCAAGATACGGGCAAACCATTGAGTCTAGAGTTGAGAAACAAGATACAGGTATATCCGCTGAGTCAGATATGTAAATAATACAACGATGTTGCAAATGAAAAGTGGCAAATTTTGTGGAAAAGAGATAATAAAGAAAGATAGTAGTAATGGAGTTACGTGCTTATGTAAGGTCAAGTTAAGGATTTTAAGAGTTCATTGTTTATGGTTACGTTCATTCAAAGATGACCTATGTTATGAAATGTGAAATTAAAAGTTTGTAATTCCCAGGTTTACACTGAGAGGGGGGTGAATCAGTGGCCACTAAAAATCCTTTTCCACTAAATGGTTTGGCCTGATGCTATGGACAATACAGCCAAGAGCTGTTGATCAATTTGTGCTATGCTGCCTTGAGCTGATTACTTGAGACTTTCTCACAGACAATCTGTCAAACACATTTCGTGCACACACCAACCACACACCAACAGGTATCCATACCAGGGGTTTGGCCTGCCAAGTGTGTACACCCAGACCTGCAGCACACAGACTTCTAATCCATACTCACAAGCACATACATAGGACACACAATATAACGTGATTCACCAATCACACACTGTGATGGCTACTCCACGAGGCAATACCCTAACCAGGGTTTCGTATATACCCAATACTCAACAGTAATGCTACGGTTGCACTCACAACCCCGATGCTACAACATCAACCGCATTCACAGCTACAACTGTGTCCTAGGCACCAACCCCAACTCCAGTCAAGCACCCACTTGACAGGTCATACAATATGTATATCAAATGATTACAAACCCTTCCCATATAGCACTGATACAGTAAATAGAGTTTGTGTGCGAGTTTACCTCCCGGTCTTGCTCACTACTGATGCAAGCCTCTCTGAGCTAGCATTTTGGCCTCTTCTCGGGCTGCACAGCTCATTCTTCACCACAAAGACTCCATTGGACACTCACAGCAGGTCCACACACTCTCTTTAAGCTTCAACGAAGCTTTCATGGCCTCACATAGGCAGTAGGAGTCTCTCTCTCTCTTGGAGAAGCTTCAATGGAGGGTTTCCTTCAAAATCACCATTAGAGGCCTTTTTCTCGAGCTCAAACCACTCCCAAAGTCTTCTACATCGAAATACCTTCAGTTTGACATATTATAGGCCTCAATCCGAGATCGGACGGCTGAGATATGATCAAAAGAAGTTCGGCCACTGATAACATTCCAAATGGAATCTTCTACCTTGATTCCATGCGCCGCGACGCACATAATCATTTCCGCCTCTGACGTACCGTACGCCGCTGTCGACTTCTGATTGGCGGAGAGGGGATCTTCTAATTTAGACCGTTGGATCGGTCAGATCCCGTCAGTGAAACTCGGCGCCACTTGAAGCCTTCAGATTGGAATCTTCATTGCGACATTTCATCAAACAGATGATGCTCACGGCTGCCTGCACGCGGGTGCTGTGCGCGTGGCTGGTGCTGTACGCGCGGCAGGTGCTGTGTGTGCGGCTGCCTGCTGTGCGCACGGCTGGTGCTATGCGCGTGGCGGTTGCTGTGTGCACGGCGGTTGTTGTGTGTACGGCGGTTGCTGTGCGTGCGGCTGCCTGCTGTGCACGCAGCTGGTGCTGTGCGCGTGGCTGCCTGCTGTGCGCATGGCTGGTGCTGTGTGCACGACTGGTGCTGTACGCGAGGCTAGTGCTGTGCGTGCTGCTGCCTGCTGTGCGCGGCATGCTATACGCATGGCTCCCTCCATGTGCGTGGCACCTGCTGTGCATTGCACATGGCCCTGGCATCTGCATGCTGCTGGGCATGCTGGCATGGCCTGCTGGCCTGGTGCCGCGGGCATCGACCCTGCTGGCCTGGGCTGGCTGCCATGCTGGCCTGGCCACCCAAAGTGGAACCCACCTGGTCCCCACCCATTCTCTCTCCTCTTTCTCTCTCCTCTATTTTCTCTCTCTTTTTTCTCTCTTCTTTCTCTCTCTTCATCTGTGCTTTCTCATCAGCTGAACTGCATTCTCTTCAACTGCTGCATCAACCCAGTCACTCTGTCTTGACTGCCCAGTCACCCTGTCTGTCAAAGAGTCCTACAGACACTCTCTCTCCTATTTCTTTCTCAGGTAGGATCTGTCCACCTATCTGACCATGCTTGCTGCTGTCTGGACTCTGTCTGTTGTGCCTGCTGAGCTGTCCACTCAGTCTACTGTGCTATCCACTCAGTCTACTGTGCCTGCTGAGCTATCTGCTGAGCTGTCCACTTTGTCTGCTGTCCACTCAGTCTACTGTGCCTGCTGAGCTGTCTGCTGAGCTATCCACACTGTCAAACCATGCATGTTGTGCTGTATAATGTTCTGCTTTTCTTTCTGTCCTTCTACATGTCTTGCTGACATTCTCTCTCCTCCATATCATCCTGCCAACTATCTAGAGGTTGCCAACAATGACAACACACACAATACAAAGTTGCTGACAACATCACAACTTGGCCAAGGTTCCAACAATCTCTCCCTTTGAAATTGTTGGCAACCTACCTATATGATATCTCCACATGATATCAAGTACTAACACCACACAGCCTTTCTCAGCCTTTCTCTCCCCCTTTGACAACAAGCCCCAAAGGGCATAGCCTCACCTGTATAGGCTCCCCTTAGAAATGCTCCCCCTTCATAGGTGCTCTTCCTTCATAGGAACTCTTCTTACATAGCCTCACCTGTGGGAGTGCCCACCGCATCTTTCCAATCCCACAGATGAAAGATGATGCTGTATAGACATCAACTCCCCCTTTCATCACTGCTCCCCCTATATCAGAACTTCCTCTGAATGGACTCACCTATAGGAGTGCCCACCGCGTCTTTCCAATCCCATAGATGAACAATGATGCTTTTCAGATACCAACTCCCCCTACATCTGTACCATCTCCAAAGAACTAAGAGTCACAACTCTACAACTCTTAACTTGACTTTGAGAGTCACTCAACTGAGTTCTTTGAGAAGATCTTTTTGAAGACATCTGCCACTTGATCACCATTGACTGTAGCTACTAAACTCTTCTCCTGCTTTGCTAGACCACAAAACCTTTAAAAAAAAGGATGCACTGCCACTAGTGCCCTTTTCTGTCATCAACATACTTGGCCAAGCACATAGCTAGTAGACAATCAGTTTTCTGAAAGAACATACAGGTTGCCCTGTGTTCTTGTCCCTTGTGCCACTACTCTCCCTTTTCAACATTTTTTATCATAAAATCATTTTTGGTGAAGGTTATTTCATTTCCTTGATCACAAACTTGACTCACACTCAAGAGATTGTGTTTCAGGCCATTGACTAGTAAAACCTTCTAGGATTTCAATTGTGCACTACAGATGTTGACTGTTCCTCTTCCTTTGATCCTTGCACCATCATTGTTTCCAAATCTAACTGAACCACCTGCTTCAGCATTCAGACTTGAAAAAATCTTTTTATCCCCTGTCATGTGAGTAGAGCACCCACTGTCCAAGATCCATGGTGTAGGTCTACTTTCGGCTTTAGGAGTTGTCTGTACAATTAAGGATTTATTTCCCTTTTTCTTGCTCTTCTCAACCCATATTGCCTTTTCTTTCACTGTGATGGGTTTTCTTGCCTTTTCTTTCACAACTCTCTCTTCTTTTTGAGCTGGTCTTCTAGGAGTATTTCTTCTCATGTTCTCTCTTGGTTGCCTTTGATATGAAAGGAGTGTCTGACAAGTTTTGGCTATGTGATCATATTTCTGACACTTGAAGCATTCTATCTTGTCTTCTGCCAAAGAAGCAAATCTGTTCCTGCTTGTGAACACTGGAGGTGTCACACCCCAATTTTGGTCTAACCAGAATGGTGTGATGAACCGCTAAATAACCAACGGTTCAACCAGGATCTCAAATAGGCTATCCCCGCGTTATCCAAACTTACACACATCCGTAATCATAATCAGAGTAAATACACAATAGCGGAAGTCTTATAATAAGATGAACTGAGAAACTAAGATGATATTAATAATTTAATAGCAAATTATTCTGTATTCAACTGAGACATAAATATTAAATATCAAATACATGTCTGAATAAATCCAATAAAGAAACCTATAAAATATCTAATCAAATACACACGAGTTGCACTCGCAAGAGGAGTCGCGTGTATCTACTTCAGCTCCAGCTTCCATTGCTGCCACGTTCCCATACGCGGACACGTTCATATAATCTTCAACAGTATAACCTGCATCATCAACTAAAAATATTCGACGTCAAGGGGTGAGTACACATCACGGCTCAGTGAGTAGCCAAAACAATGCAACAGTACATATGCATGCAAATCAATTTATATCTTTGGTCCGGTTTAAAGTTTGCAGTATGCAATAGAAAGGTTTAGGTAGCCAAAGGTCGCGTTTATTGACTTCGCCTCTATACACGAGTGTGTGACGTTACCCAAAGATCACGTTTATCGTCAACTCACATGCACCCAATCATGAATATTATATAACAAAGGTTACGTTTATTGCTATATAGTGCCATACCAACACGTAAGCCTCTATTGGCGAGGGCTGCAAACTGGGCTTGCAACTAACCAATCCTAATGCCAAAAGTGTATCCAAGGCCTCACCCCAGCATCCCTCAGAATGTCCATAGTGATAGAGCTAAGGCCCCCCGGTAGAGTCAGAGACTACAAGGACCGAGACCACCTCCCCTGATACTCTACGACATAATAGTTCTGCTAAAGTAATGGCGATACGACGATGCCAATGCACAAGACTTGAGTTAGAGATAGAGCTAAAGTGCTGAGATCCGCCAAAGGTTAACGTTTATTGACGTTCTCATCACACCTCCCCTGATACTCGCTCGCATCAAGTACATCAACCACACACATACAAGCACATGCCTATTCCTATCATTATCATCATCATCATCATCATCATGATGTTATAAACAATAAAGTAAATATGCATGAACAAATAATAGAAATATTGGATGGCATGCTGTATGCACATTACAAACATATTCGCATAGAATCAAGCATGGCATAGGACTCAAGAAAATAGAAAACTGTTTCTATTATTAGCCAATTTAGTTTAGAGTTCTGATTCCTCACCTTAGCTTGGTATAAGATACTTTTCCAAGATTTAGAATCACCTTTATAATGTTATTATATTGCTAGAAGACCTAGCAAAGTCGATAGAATTTAATTAGAATTAATTCTCAATTTAAAAACTATTCTGTCAACTGAGGGTCGGAGGTAGGGTCGATTCTAGGGTCGATGGGTTTATCGACCCTTCCCTCTTTCTGGACTTCCCGATTCTGAGGGTCGATGGTCAGGAACACCTAGGGTCGGATGGTCATCGACCCTCGGTGCGACCCTCTATGCACTTTGGTCCAATTTCCACATTTTAGTCCATTCTTCATGTTTGGGGTCCTATGGCTTGCTTCTACATTCCATTCAACATTCATTCCATGGTCTGAAACCATGAATCATTCACTTAGATAGCTTTCCATGAAAACCTAACCATAGATTGATGGTTTGGGTTTCTCCGAGATTACACTCTCAATAATAACTAACCTAAGGTCTGTAGAAACTCATGGAATTAGTATCCATACCTGAGAAGATTACTTTTTCTCTGAAATTCTTCTCCTTTTTGCTAAGTTCTCTTCCTTGCCTTTCTTCTTCCTTTTTTCCTTCTCTTCTCTTTCTCTCAATTCAATTAGGGTTGTGAAAGGAGTGAAAGTGGCTTAGGGACATCCTTTAAATAGACTAGGAACATCCTAAAATAAGTCCCTTTGAGATTAGGAAAGAATCCAATCGAAAATCTAAAAATTTCCTAATTTCTATTTTCTGCGGTAACCGAGGGTCGATGGGAGGGTCAATGATCCCGTCGACCCTAGGGTCTAAGTTGTCTGACCCTCCCTTCAAAATTGAGGGTCTAACTTTCTATTTTGGGAGGTCCGACCCTGCTTAGCTGGGTATGCGACCCTTCCCTCTTTTTAAGTGTTTCTGGGTCGATTTGATACCTGGGATCTCGATCTCCTTCACGCCCTTGGTCCACTTGACTCGACCATGATGGGTAAACCTGGTTCAAGGTGGTAAGACCGGTTTAGATTGACATGGGTCTTATAGGAGGTCTCTTCTGTCTTCTGCACTCTACCACTCTATGCCCAAATGCATTACAACCATGACAGTACCCTCTGAAGCTCTCTCTTTGCCTGAGATTTTTGCCTTGCTTCCTCTGCTTGTGCTGGTTGATTGTATTGATGCTATCTCTGCCAGTTCTGTTCTCAGCTTGCTTCTCAACATGTGACCTCATCTGTTTTGCTCTGACAAACACAGTGGGGTTCTCAACAGACCCTTTACCTTGAGCTTTTTCTGTCCTCTGCTTCTCATAATCAAGCCCAGACTTGATGTGAGATGACCTTTGGTAGCTAAGAATTTCATCCAGAATATTCTCCTCTTCCATTTGTGAGCAGTCATCCTTACCCTCTTGATCTGTTGCAGTCTTCTCCTTTGATTTTAGGATAGTTATTGATGGAGCTGATGTTGTTGATTTCATGTAACTCCTGTTCTCTCTCACAGAGCTTGCAAGCTCAGTTTCTAGTCTGAGAATATCTTCCTCAAGTTTTGCACATTCATCTGATTTTGAGGACAACTCATAATTCAGATCAGATGCTATCTTCTTTGATTCTTCAGTGGTGACTTGCAGTTGACTGATCAACTCAGTTGCTTCATTATATTGATCATTCAATTTTTTGTTCTTTGTCCTCTCAGTTCTGAGATCTTTAAGAGCTGAAAGCAACTCTCCTTCAAGATCAATTTCTTCTTCAAAGTCATCTTTCCTCTTTGATTTTTTCTTCTTCCCTTGAGGCTCATCAAGAAGGACCATGAAGAGGGCCTCATCATTATCATCCTCTGTTGATTCATCTGAGGAATATTCATTCTTCCTTGTAAGCAGACTTCTCTTCTTGGGCACATACTTTTTCTTTCCTTTTTGGTCTTGACTCTCTTTGGGTTCTTCATCATCAGAGTCATAAAATTTTCCTTTCTTTTGACATTTTGATGCAAAGTGTCCTAGTCCTCCACAGTTGAAACATTTCAGTGTTGACTTTCCTTTGTATTTATCACTTCTCTTCTTAAGCCTTCTAGCAAGATAGGCTATCAATTCATCATCTGAGTCATCAGACTCACTAATCTCTTTTGCTTTTGATTTTTCACTTGGTTCTTTGATCTTCAACTTTCTCATGGCTTCAAAAGTTGTTTCCTTCTCTGTAGGGATTTCATCAACCATTCTCATTTCATAGGTCGTCAGAATACCATGTAAATCATCAATGGTCAGGGAATCCAAGGTGTCCATCTCCTCAAGTACTGATACCTTGGCATTATATAGCTTGGGCAAAGTCCTTAGGATTTTCTTGACAACATGTATCTCCTTTATCTCTTCACCCAATGCTCTGATTGCATTGGTGATGTCATTCACTTGGTTGAGATAGAACTCAATGGTTTCTCCTTCAGACATCTTCAGACTCTCAAACTGAGATCTCAGATTTTGTAATTTAGCCTCTTTTATTTTATTATCTCCTTCATGCACATTTTTCAGTTTGTCCCAAATTTCTTTAGAGGTAGGACAACTGATTACTCTTGTGAGCTCATTGCTAACAAGAGATGCTAAAAGAGTTGTGACTCCTTTAGCTTCATTTTCCCTTCTTTTCATTTCTACTGCATCTGTGATGTCTTCTTTGGGATGTGTGTATCCTTTCTTTACTGCAAGCCAGACTCCATAGCCTTGAGATATCAGGTATGCTTCCATCCTGACTTTCCATACACTTGAGTTTGATCCGTCAAATAGTGGAATTCTTTCATGCCTGTGGTTGTTTTCACTGAATGCCATTTTCACTGCCTCTCACTTCTGCCTGTACCCGAAGCTGTTAGTCTTCCTCCCTAGGGAACCTCGCTCTGATACCAATTGTAATTCCCAGGTTGACACTGAGAGGGGGGTGAATCAGTGGTCACTAAAAATCCTTTTCCACTAAATGGTTTGGCCTGATGCTATGGACAATACTGTCAAGAGCTGTTGATCAATTTGTGCTATGCTGCCTTGAGCTGATTACTTGAGACTTTCTCACAGACAATCTGTCAAACACATTTCGTGCACACACCAACCACATACCAACAGGTATCCATACCAGGGGTTTGGCCTGCCAAGTGTGTACACCCAGACCTGCAGCACACAGACTTCTAATCCATACTCATAAGCACATACATAGGACACACAATATAACGTGATTCACCAATCACACACTGTGATGGCTACTCTACGAGGCAATACCCTAACCAGGGTTTCGTATATACCCAATACTCAACAGTAATGCTACGGTTGCACTCACAACCCCGATGCTACAACATCAACCGCATTCACAGCTACAACTGTGTCCTAGGCACCAACCCCAACTCCAGTCAAGCACCCACTTGATAGGTCATACAATATGTATATCAAATGATTACAAACCCTTCCCATATAGCACTAATACAGTAAATAGAGTTTGTGTGCGAATTTACCTCCCGGTCTTGCTCACTACTGTTGTAAGCCTCTCTGAGCTAGCATTTCGGCCTCTTCTCGGGCTACACAGCTCATTCTTCACCACAAAGACTCCATTGGACACTCACAGCAGGTCCACACACTCTCTTCAAACTTCAATGAAGCTTTCATGGCCTCACATAGGTAGTAGGATTCTCTCTCTCTCTTGGAGAAGCTTCAATGGAGGATTTCCTTCAAAATTGCCATTAGAGGCCTTTTGCTCGAGCTCAAACCACTCCCAAAGTCTTCTACATCGAAATACCTTCAGTTTGACATATTATAGGCCTCAATCCGAGATCAAACGACTGAGATATGATTAAAAGAAGTTCGGCCACTGATAACATTCCAAATGGAATCTCTACCTTGATTCCATGCGCCGCGACGCACATAATCATTTCTGCCTCTGACGTACCGTATGCCGCTGTCGACTTCTGATTGGCGGAGAGGGGATCTTCTGATTTAGACCGCTGGATCGGTCAGATCTCGTCAGCGAAACTCGACGCCACTTGAAGCCTTCAGATTGGAATCTTCATTGCGGCATTTCATCGAATAGATGATGCACGCGGCTGCCTGTACGCGGCTGCTGTGCGCGCGGCTGGTGCTGTGCGCACGGCTGCCTACTGTGCGGGTAGCTGCCTGCTGTGCGCGCGGCTGGTGCTGTGCGTGCGGCTGCCTGCTGTGCGTGGCATGCTGTGCGCATGGCTCCCTCCATGTGCGTGGCACCTGCTGTACAGTCCGCATGGCCTTGGCATGTGCATGCTGCTGGGCATGCTGGCATGGCCTGCTGGCCTAGTGCCACGGGCATCGACCCTGCTGGCCTGGGCTGGCTGCCATGCTGGCCTGGCCACCCAAAGTGGGACCCACCTGGTCCCCACCCATTCTCACTCCTCTTTCTCTCTCCTCCATTTTCTCTCTCTTCTTTTTCTCTCTTTATCTGGGCTTTCTCATCAACTGAACTGCATTCTCTTCGACTGCTGCATCAACCCAGTCATCCTATCTTGACTGCCCAGTCACCCTGTCTGTCAGAGAGTCCTACAAACACTCTCTCTCCTCTTTCTTTCTTAGAAAGGAGTTGTCCACCTGTCTGACCATGCTTGCTGCTGTCTGGACTCTGTCTGTTGTGCCTGCTGAGCTGTCCACTCAGTCTACTGTGCTATCCACTCAGTCTGCTATGCCTGTTGAGCTATCTACTGAGCTGTCAACTCTGTCTGCTGTCCACTCAGTCTACTGTGCCTGCTGATTTGTCTGCTGAGCTGTCCACACTATCAAACCATGCATGTTGTGTTGTATACATGTTCTGCTTTTCTTTCTGTCCTCCTGCATGTCTTGCTGACATTCTCTTTCCTCCATATCATCCTGCCAACTGTCTAGAGGTTGCCAACAATGACAACACATACAATACATAGTTGCTGACATCATCACAACTTGGCCAAGGTTCCAACAAAGTTTATGTTTCTTATGAAAGGAAATGCTAGTTTACAAGTTTATGATTATTTAAATTTAACGTAACTGATCTCCCCCCTTCAAGTTTATGATTATTCTGAAATGAAAGGATATGTATCATGTATGCTTGTATGTATTTTTTCTGCCAAGGTGGAATTCTACTCACTGAGCTTTGGTTCACCCAAGTTGATGAATATGTTTTACATATAAGTAAAGTGGAGATGAAGATGAGCTGGATAGCAGATGAAAGTCCAAGTGGGGAATTCATCGCCCCTTTTGGCACGCAATTGAATATTTATTTATGAGACTTGATTATAATTGTGTTTTATTAGTAAGGTTTTGTAATGATTATTATGTCAAGCCACCAGAGGTTGTAGTTTATATAAGTTTAAGACTTCTACTGTGTTTTTGTCAAACGAGTGTAATGTTGGATACAATGTAATCCTAATCCGTCTTTCTAATTTCTAACGATTCCTCTCTGAATCATTTCTTTCTCATAAACTAAATGGAGTTCAAATAAGATACGAATGTAAGTGAATCTAATCTATTTGTGATCCCGGTAGGATGGGAACATAGATCACAATAATTTAACTCAAAGAAAAGAAAATCGGGTGGTCGATTTAGTCTATGCCTGTCTCGCTCATATTGAAGTTATTTACTTAGAGAAACTTTACATCTCATATCTATTTGATATATCAATTGATATATCAAATGGGGCGTTCTCTTTTAAAATGCGAAAGAAAAGCCTCTACATTACAAATTTTCTAAAGATCCTGAATGCTAAACAAGAGGAGTTCTTGGTACTAATTGAATTCCATCACTGAGATTAAGACTCCTAAAACAAATTTGGGTTGGGTAAAATAAAAATAGGAATAGGACATGATCGGGACGCTTTGGCTTTGTACCTAGATTATTTTGCCAAGGATCTCGTAAGCGGATCCCTTTTTATTGATGTATGGTTCATGTATGAATGGATGACGTGATGGCGGAAAAAAAATTATACTAGATTTCTATTAGATTTTTCATGATTAAGAATGTATGTTTTAGACCAGACCACCAATCAAAACCCGTTTCCTGGGAAGACTGTTACAGGTATCCCCAAAAGTTTCTCTAGAGGATGATGAGAGACTTTGCCACCTCCCTAGTAAGGAAGAAATTAAATTTGCCTTATTTGCTATGACCCCTCAAGAAAGCCTTGGTCCTAATGGTTTCCCCCCAATTTTCTTTCAGAAATTCTGAGATCTTACCAAAGCTAATATTATCTCTTGCATTCGTGATTTTTTCTCTGGAGGACAGCTTTATGAAGAGCTAAATAGGGACCTATTGTCATACCCCAATTCCGGCTGAACCAGAAGTGTGAGTGAACCGGCTCTAAACCACGGTTCATACCAGGATCTCAATAGACCGTGTCAACCAATCATTCCCAAGCAGTCTAACTTAATCAGAGAATAATACATAGCAGCGGAATAAAAGATAAATGAACTGAGTACTATGTTGTAATTAAAATAAATATTCAAATTATTCCATCATTCACAAAATTTAAATAATAATTATTACATTGTATTAAAAGAAAATAAATCATCACTGAAGGAAAACACAGAATGAGCACTCGCATGATGCATCATGCTCTCCCTCTACAGTTTGTATATCCAGGGCAGCCACCGTACTGTAAGATGGGGCAGTCATAAAGTCTTCCACTGTATACCCTACAACAAGATCTGAAAAAGAAATAGAATATATTTGGGTGAGCACACAACTTAGCTCAATAAGTACATGACCAATGCAACACACAAATGCATGAGATAACATTACAATTTGGGTCAGGTATAACTTGTAAAATGCTATGGTAAGGTTTGCGGCCACCGCACCTCCATGCATGAGAGTGTGAGCACACCCAATAGTCAGACACCTACCACACTACTGATGTTGTCCCACATCACTCACTCTGGTATAGAGATAGGGCTCGAGTCTGGCAGGCAGGATGAACTACAATCCCACTTCTCCCCTTGATACCCTACACCGTACCAATACCTAAACCCCTACTAGCAAGGGCTTGCAAGTGGGTTCTGTTTCTAACCAGTCATATATGGCAATACAGTATCTATGGCCTTATCCCAGCACGACTCCCTAGGACATAGAAATAGGGCTCGAGTCTAGCGGGCAGGGTGAACCATAATCCCACGTTCTCCCCCTGATACCCTATTCGCACCAAGTCTGCTAAGGTAGATGGCGATACGAAAAAGGTGTTAGCTGTGGATATATCCAGGGCTCACTCTTCTTCACATTCCACACACTAACTAAAAAACATACACATGCCTAACATCCAACATCCTAGCATATGAAATGCATGATTAGATAATAGTAAAAGAAACAACTACATGGCATGTGAATATGCACAAACACCAAGCAATACAATTTACACATAGATTTAATCACAAAAGTTTACTGTTAATTAATTAATTAGAGTTTGGGGTCTTGTCCCTTACCTGTCACGTGATAACAATTTTGTACAGCGTCACAGGATCTACTCACGCTGTCTACAAGTCCTACATAGTCATACCTATAAGTTAGAATTCATTTATTAAAGTTAGAATTCATTTATGAAGGTTATAGCTGGTCAGAACCATGTTTGGTCAAGCAAACAAGGCTCGGAAGGCATACCGGTCTCAGTAGAGTGAGACTGGTATTGTGCAACCGGTATATATCGATTGCGGTACATACCGGTTTCACTCAGTGAGACCGGTATGTGCCTGCGGTATATACCGCAGGCCCATACCGCAGGACCCTGTGTCCAACCGATATGTCCCGCGGTTTGGATCCGAGAATCCGATCTCGGATCTCCATTCCTCGTCGGTTTTCAGCTTGGTTTCTAGGGTTTCTCCTAACCCACTCTAAGGTCCAAGTATTCTAATGGCCTACTAGTTTTTTACTAGAACGCCATATCAAACTAGATCAAATCTAAAAGAAAACTGGGCTTTAATTAAAGTCCTAGGATTTTGGATCGCTGCACCGCTTCACGGCTCCGATCAGAAATCCTATCATGACTAAGAGGATTGAGCACTTACCAACAGTGTTCTTCAGTTGGCGGCGTGTCCTCCGACGGAAACCCCTTTCTTGAGCGGTCTCTTCCTTCCTTGCTCTTTCTCAGATCTCTTCCAGACGACTAGGGTTTTGAGAAGGATCAAAGGAGTGTCAAAGTCTCTATTAATAGTGGGAGACCGTTCTAAGGAAGGTTTCCCACGGTTGGAAACTTTCCAAATTTCGATTCGGAGTGAGGGACCCGCTGGAGTCCGTCTCCAGTCAAAAATACACATACCGGTCTGACTCAAACCGGTATAGTCAGGTATGCACATACCGGTCGCAATGTCAGACCAGTATACTCAGACCGGTATGTAAATTTTACAGCTTTACACAGGTTCTCATACCTAAAATTATGTGGTTCGTCACCCGGCTTTGCCTTCCGGTCCGGTTATGATTGGAAGACCTGTTACCATATAAAACCATGGGTTAGACCGGATTTTCATAACACAGTTCTTACACCTATATTTGCCTGGTTCCAAAAGTCATCAACCGTGAGTCGATTGACCCTTTCCTTCCTATTAGTCTTTGTAGTGTTTGCATCAAAATCATCTCTAAGATCATGGTAAATATATTGAAACTCTATCTGGATGAGATTATCTTACCAGCTCAATTAGCCTTTATTCCAAATAGGTCTATATCTGATAATATTCTTATGGCCCATGAAGGCTTTCACTTTATTAAAAGGAGGAAAAAGAGCAAAACGAGTCTTATGGCTTCGAAGATTGACATGCAAAAAGTTTATGACCGCCTTGAATGACCTTTCATTGAAGGCATGCTTCTTAAATCCAGTTTCCACCCCACTTTGGTTCAGTTGGTCATGAGGTGTATTACCATGGTTTCTTACATTATTCTGGTGAATGGAGTTAAAAGAGGCAATATCATTCCAACCCGAGGTATTAAGCAAGGAGACCCACTCTCACTGGCTATCTTTATCATTTGTGCCCAAGCTATTTCCTCATAAATCTAGAATGAAATTGATAATGACACTCTTAAAGGGATAAGAATTAGAAGACATTCATTCTCTCATTCATCTTCGCTTTGCTGATGATTGCCTCTTGTTTTTTCAAGTTAATTTGGAAGATATCATCACTTTGAAAGATTGTTTGGATGTTTATTGTAGAGCTTCAAGACAAAGTATAAATCTCAAAATGTTAAACTTGACTTTTAGTCCTAATATCCCAGCTAGATTCAAGAGATGGTTCTTAAGATTGCTCAAAATCAAATATGGAGATGGCTCCGAAAAGCACAGCTTCAAGGATATTCAAGATCATACATTGAAAAAAGTTGCAAATTGGAAAAGTAATTTGTTATCGCATACTGGTAAAAAAGTCTTTCTAAGATCAATTATCTTATCCATGTCAAATTTTGCGGGCTCACATTTTAGATTCCCTCTCTCTTACCATCAATCTACCAGGAAAGCAACAGTTGATTTTTGTTGGTATTTTGGCAATCAAAAAAAAGATATTCATTGGATATCCTGGAAGCATTTGTGTAATTCAAAAGATATTGGTGTGCTTGGACTCCGTGACCCTTATTTTCAAAATTTGGCCCTCCTCAATAAACTTGCTTGGCGTCTATGGTCTTCTCCATGGATTAATTTATGAAATCAATTTATTTTCCTAATTCTGATTTTATCAATGCTAAAATTAGACACCAACCTTCTTGGGCTTAGAGGAGCCCTATTGAAGGAAGGAAAATATCTATTTATGGGTTTGTTTGAAAAGTTAGATTTGGAAATAAAATCAGAATTTGGGATGATCAATGGATCCCATCATTTAAGGGCTTTAAGCCTAACAACCCAAGAACCCAGATTGTTGGGTTACGATGTTTTCTGATCTTATTGACCTATCCAGTGTACATGGAAAGTGGGTATTCTTGACTAAATTTTTTCTCCAGAGATTAAGCAAGCTATTCTCAAAATTCCATTTAGTCTTTATCTCCAAGAAGACCGGCTTATCTGGATGGGAAAGAAACATGGAAAAGTTTATGTAATGTTGGCATACCATCTTATCTCTAACTATATGAGGAGGTTGATTAGAATCGTGCTTTTTCATCTAGATCCAATCTGTGGAAAGAGGTGCCAAAGTTGGTTTGGAGACTTCTTTGGTCATGCATTACTCTCCCAAAATTCAATACTTTTTTATGGTGGGCTTGTGTGCACAACCTCGCTTTGGGTGAAGACCTTCTTCCTTGACAAATCCCTCTTGATGTTTCTTGCAGACACTTTGGTGAAGGCTCTGAATCCATTGATCACATCCTCCTCAATTGGTCTTTGCTAAAATAGTTGGTTTGGATCAGTCCTATCTTATAAATGTTCTAGATTGCCCAAACCTCAAATTTTTTCAGTGGATCTAGAGTTGGGACCATTTATTTAGAACCTCCAAATAAACACCTGGACATGTTTGGCCCCTTGCTTCTTTTATTTGTTGGTACACGTGGAAAGTCCATAACAATTATTACTTCCAAGTCAAATCTTAGAGTCCAATTGAAGTTAACCAAAAATCTTCCAAGGCCTTTGAAGAATTTTCTAAATCCTCTCCATGTTTTATATGTCAGAGGATTCCAGGCTGATCCCTTCTTATGCTTGGACACCTCCTCCCCCCCAAACTGGAATGGTTAAAGTTAACATTGATGCGACCTTCTATGAGGATTATTCGAGTGGCAGTATTGGGTTCATATTCAAAGATTCTCGAGGTAACCCTTTAAAGGCGGGATCTCAAGATGTGTTTATCTCCTCAGCCATGATGAGTGAAGCCCTTGCTATACAGATAGCTCTTCATATTGCGATTACCGAGAGATTTACTAACTGGTTGTCGAATCGGAATGTGATGTTCTCATCCAGCATATCAACGATCATGATCTCCCTTGTTTAGTTGAGGTCCAACTAGTTAGAGATGATGTTATCTACTTGGTGGCCTTGTGTCAAAATATTTCCTTTTCTTACATTCTCAAGGAGGCAAACAATGTTGCTCATACCCTAGCCTGGAAGGCTATTATTTCTGTGGGGATGATTCATTGGCTTATTTCCCTTCCACGATTTTAGGAAATTTGTTTTGTTGAAGTCTCGACTATAAACCGCACTTGCTTTGAATAAATTTCCATTTTACCCAAAAAAAAAAAAAGAAAAGCAAAAGGAGAAAGAGATATAGAAGTTTGTTTTCATGGAAGAATAAAAAAGATGTTTGGGACAGTCTGAATAAATATAGAGTGAGTATGAGGTGGAAGGGTGTCAACTTTGAACCGAAACATATAAATGGAACTGAAACTGACCATATAAAACTGAATTTAATTGAACCATAACTAATCGATTTGGTTTACCTGTTTAGACCGAATCTATTCGAACAGCCAAAACTGATTTTTGACCAGAAATCAAAATGAAGTCTCCTCTTTTTGAATTTGGGTCTCTTTTTTGTTTTTTTTTTATAAAAATAATACTCAAAAATCATACCAAATATTTGCAAAAACGAAAACTTGTCAGAAAAATAAAAACAAAAATGATACCAAACACAACCTAGGCGGTTTGATTTGATTTTAATGTCTATTAATCGGTTCGGTTTGAGATTTTAACTGAGAATCGTCTGCAAACTGAAAAACCGAACCGGGGAAGTGGAGTGATTAGTGATAGTAATTGGCTCACCCATAATACTTCCATTCGTTCTCTTCGCCACGGGCAAAGGCGAGAAATGGCGTCTTCGTCTTCTTCTGCCCTTCGAGAACTGCAGCACGAGCTCGAGGCGAAAGCCAGCGATCTCAATAAACTCCAAAAAGGCAAGTTGTTCTTTTTTTCCCTCTCCCTCTCACTCTTTTCCTTACTTCAGTTTTCTCTGTGTCTCGAAACCCTAATCCATAACTTTCCATCTCCGATTCTTTTTCTTCTAGTTTTGTTAAGTTCAACAGCTTCGTTAATTCTATTCTCTCTCTACAGATATTGCGAAGAACCATCAAGTGAGAAAGAAGTACACTATCCAGCTCGGTGAAAACGAACTTGTTCTCAAGGTCAGTTTGATTTCCTTTTCAACTTCCCCTTTTTCTTTCCAACTTTATTCTCTTAATAATCTGATTATTTCTTTCTTTCTGTCTGTAGGAGTTGGATCTGTTGAATGAGAATGCTAATGTGTTCAAGTTGATGGGTCCGATCTTAGTGAAACAAGACTTAGCAGAGGCAAATGCTAATGTCCGCAAGCGGATTGAATATATATCTGCTGAATTGTATGTTGACTTTGTTTTAGGTATTTGGTTTTCATTTATTCCATTATAACAAGTTCCCAGGGGATTCTAATCTTCTTGTGTTTGAATTCCGACAGGAAACGCTTAGATGGTACTCTTCAAGATCTGGAGGAGAAACAGAACAGCAAGAAGGATGCAGTAAGTATTTTACCTCTACATTGAAATCATGATGTGAAATACTTCTTTGGTTGCTAAAACCTCGATGGCGACTTTTTTTCTCACCATAACTGGTTATGAGTACTCTTGTTAGCCGTAGTTTCTTAGTTAAAACCCATCTAATCTTCGGGTTTTGTATCTTGGTTCATTGATTAGTTATGTAACTGACACTAATGTTCCATGGATATTTTAATCTTTTTTTTTTAAATGGGAAAAAAAAAACAATTACATTGAAAGGGCAAAGCCCCTACAAGGCAAGGACAAAAACCTAACATTGAAGAAGCATTGAGGCCTTCGATGTTTCTTACCATTGTCTTTTTGTCAACCAAACTATATGTCTCTATGTATTGATAGGGTTACATTACCATTGATGTAACATAACAAGCAGGACAAAATGCACGACTGCAAATTTAAGAAGATTTCCATGATTCGATGCTCACTGATTTACTTTTGTTTATTAGCTGTTCAATCAGAACATTCTTTTTACTATGTTTCTGAAACTGTAAGACTAGCTACTATGTTTTCTATCGAGAAAGTGTAATCTGCATGTAGTAGGAGTCTAATCTTCATATGGTTTGACTTTACCTCATCAGGTTGGCAACAACAGTGTAAAACTTTAGCAGAATCCTTTTCCATGGATCCTAGAATTTTATATTTTTGATCTTATGCTTAGGCATCCCTTGGAAGCCATGTATTGCACTACGACGAGGGTGTAGTGGATAGTGAGCAAGGGTTAGCTAGGGCAGGAGAATTTAACCACATAACATAGATTAATGATCATAGATATATATTTTAAAATGGTGAATCATAGGAAATGTGAGATGATTTGCCCTAGGAAAAGATGGTCTTAAATGGAGAAAACTTGAAGTCATTTATTGATAAAAGTAGTAACACAGGGAATGTGAGACTTTGATGGATACAATAATATGATGTGGAATGAGATGGATACTTATATAAGAATGTAGCTAAAGAAGTTCTAGGTGAATTTAAAAGAAATTCATTTTTAGGAAAACTTGATGGTGGAATGATAAAGCTCAAGGAACCATTAAGGCTAAGGAATCTAGTTTTAAAACTTGGCAAAGGACTAGAATTGGGAGGATTTAAAAAGATATAAATTTGCTAGAAATGAAGCTAAAAAGATAGGAGGGAAAGCAAGGAATAATAAATATGAGAATCTTTATAACAATTTAGGCACAAGGAGGGGATAAGGAAATATTTATAAACTAGGTAAACTGAGGGAAATGAAGAGTAGAGATTTCTAACATTTTAAATGTATTAAAAATGAAACGATAATGTATTAATAAGTGATGAAGAGATTATAGAGAGATAGAAATCTATTCCAGAACTTAATGAAAATAATACAAGTAATAGTACTTTAGAAGATATAAGAACCATCTAGAAAACAAAAATATTATATGTATATAGAAAATCAGGGTATCTAATTTTAGGATGCTTTAAAGAAGATGAAAATAAGTAAAGTAGTAGGTCCAAATGGTATTGAAGTAGAGTTGAGGAAGAGCTTAGGAATTAGTAGAATAACTTGGCTTAATTAAGTTGTTTAATAATATTATGAACACAAGAAAAATGCCAGATTAATGGAGGAGAAACATTGTGGTTCTTCTTTATAAAAATAAATGTGGTATTCAAAGTTGTAATAACTATAGGGGAATAAAACTCATGAGCCATACTATAAAGTTATGAGAATAATTGAAATCCGCCTGAGAAAAGATGCTAATATGTCGAATAACCAATTTGGATTTATGCCAATACGATCAACTGCAGAAGCTATTTATTTTCTTGGGAGACTAATAGAAAGATTTAGAAAATGTAAGAAGGATCTCCATATAATTTTTATTAACTTAGAAAAAGCTTATGGTAGAGTGAGATATGTATAATGGTGTAGTGAGTCTAGTGACTAGTGCAAGTACTGTAGGGGGCAAGGTAGTGAATCTCAATTACAGTTGGATTACATTAAGATCAACTCTAAGCTTGTATTTGTTTGCACTAGTCATGGATAAGCTGATTATTCAAGATCAGATCCCTTGATGTATGCTGGAATTATAGAGATAAACCTTGGAATCAAATGGTTTCAAGATCAGTGGAACTAAAACAAAGTAGATAGTATATCAGTTTAGTAGGAAGAGTATTGATGTAGATAAGTTCCAGCAGAACTACAGAAGTATTGATGCCGGAACAAACCCCAAATCTTAGTCTAATTAATAAGTAGCCTGATGGGTTATATGAGTTATGGGCTAGGACCCTCTTTTTTTTTTGGGCCTATTTTGGAAGCACATATATAAGTGATAATTTGCCATATGAATTGAGAAATCCAAGAGTCATTAGTAGAGTTATTTTTATTGAGAGTGGAGACCTTGAAAATATAAAAATGATTAATTATCTTGAAAATAGTTCCAATGTAAGTCCTTGGAACTATTCAAGTCATTAAGTTTCAAAGGAAGTTCCGATGAAGGTCTAGAACCAGCTCTGCCCCTTTATAAAAGGAGTTGCCTTGTAAGCATTTGAATAAGATTTAAATGAAATTAGCCTATACTTTTCTATGAGAAACAGAGCTACAGTGAGACGCTGTTCTCAGTGAGAAGCTAGCCTAGACTTGGAGTGGAAGTCATATCTTTTCTTCGTATCTTTTCTTCCATCAAACAATTCATTCTTTTCAATTCTGGTTTTTAAACCTTCACTACGATTCTAATTTTTCCTATTGAATTCCAATCCCTATCCTTGGGTGATTTTGTTTTACATTAAGAACTGAAAATGAAGTGGTGAAAATTGATGATAGGGAGATACCACAAAGTGATGAAAATTTTTAGTACCAAGGTTCAATCATAAATAAAGAAGGAAAAATAAAAGATGATATTGCAAAAAGAATTATATGAAGTGGAGGGTTGCATCCGAATTGTTGTGTGATCGACGTATACTGTTAAATTAAAGGAAAGTTTGATAGGATAATTATACAACTAACAATAACTTATGGAACTGAATGTTGGGCAATGAAGAAACAACATAGAAATAAGCTTATTGTAGCTGAAATGAGGACGTTAAAATGGAGTGGTAATAGTACAAAAGATAAAAGATAAAATAATGAAGGAACAAATTAGAGATAATTTAGGAGTTGCTTGGCTAACAATGATGAATGGAGCTAAGTGTTGGGCAATGAAGAAACAACATAGAAATAAATTTATTGTAGCTGAAATGAGAATGTTAAAATGGAGGAGTGGTAATAGTACAAAAGATAGAAGATAAAATAACAAACAAACAAATTGGAGCTAATTTAGGAATTTCTCGAATGCAGGAAAAGTCACGTGAAAGTTGCTTAAGGTGGTATGTACATGGGCAACAGAGGCCTTTGAATGCTTTCGTACGAATGGGTGATTTCATTTAGATTTAAGGAGCTAAGGGAGCCAAGTTTAGGAGAAGTGACAAGCTAAGACATGCATCACTTAGGACTAGCAACAAGTATGGCTTTGAATAGATATGATTGGAGAAAAATGATCCATATAGCTGACCCCATTTAGTTGAGATAAGGTTAAGTTGAGTTGAGTGATGATGATAGGTAAGTGTTTTTTCCATTTTTTTTTTTTGGGTAAATTGCAGTTGAGGTACCCAATGTTTACAACATGTTTCGGATACCTCGTGTTTTAAATTTTATGTTTGAGGTTCCTTTTTCTTTTAGGATTTTATAACTCTAGTTTTACCCTCATAGCTTGTTTGGATACATCTCTCCGAAGTCCCAACCCTCTCTTCCCCTCTCCTTCCTCTTGTAACCACTCCCTCGCCTCTTTTCAAGTGCAAATCCTCTCCCTTGTGCCTCTCTCTCTCTCTCTCTCGCCTTAAGCATATTGTCCGTAACAAAAAACAATATCAAGACCCGTCGCAAAGCACAAGCGTCATCTCTTAGTTCGAAGGAGCAGAAGGCAGTGGTAAAGTAGCTATCCATTGCATTGTTCCTGAAAGGAAACCCCATCCAGTTTCAACCGTGTTAGTTTCTGCATCATAACAGTGTCGCCATTGAACTTCACAAATGCATGAGAGAGAAATATCAATCAAAGGGGAGTTTCAACTGGAATCCTCAAAATGTAATATGCTCTTTGTATCGCTTCAACTGGGAGGGTTTTTCTGAAAAGAGAAAAGAAAAGAAAAGAGTATAGTATTGACAGAACATAAGGCACTGAGCATGCACTCTTGGGACTATGTTTAATATTTACATCAATGATCACCGAAAGATCTTAGCATAGATATTATACAAAAAAAAAGAAAAAGAAAAAAGAAAAGGAATTCTCACCTGTCATTTAGAAGGCCATGCATGGAGAACTGAGGAAAAGAAAGAATTCATTAGACAGTATCAAGTATCGACGACCCTCAAGGGCTCAGCCTCAGTAGTCCAGCTCCAATCTCGTTTAATTCCACTACTCTTTAACTTGTAAATTGAACACTGACAGCAAATTTTCCGTTTTTGTGTTTCAATGAAACCCTAATCGAGTGCAACACAGAGGGAACTGTAAAAACAGGATTGATTAAATCGTAGGAGTCGATATGATTACAATGTTTGTTGCAGCTCCAAATCTGTTCACAAATCCATGCTTTTATCTCCCATTCTATTCGATGAACATTCATGGCTGTTCTCTGAAGGCCTCTCTGCTTTCGTTCTCCCCACAATCTCGTCCAGGCCTAATGAAAATTCCTTGCATTTTGAAATCTTAAGGGACAAAGCTCCTCATAAGAAATTTGAACCCTTTATAACTGGTTGATGGCGTCTCAGAACACCCTTGAATCCAATGTCCTCCTACGCAGAGAAGGTTTCAATAACCTTAATTTGGACGCCTTCCTTTGCATATTGCTGAAGTGTTGTGTCTTGCTCAATTGGCTGTACTTTCAATTGGAATTGCCTTGGATGGGCATTTTCAAACTTGCCAAAGTCTTTTCAGATGTATTTGGTAAATTGAGGTTTTGTAAACGTTCGGAGGAGAGGGACTGGGAGGGGTGGCAGGGAAGAGGAGAGGACTGATACGTGAAATTAATTAGCACATTGTTGATCATATTTAGTTTAATTTTGTAATTTTTAAAAGACATTTAGTTTAATTTAATTAATGTTTTAAGTATTTTATTAATTTATTTAATTCTTAGTTATTTTTGGTTATTTGGTAGGTTTTTAAATTGGATAAGGACTAAATAAGAGATGTCAAGACAGCTCAAAGCTTGGTGTTACATTCTTAAATGGTTTGGAAGATAATTGACTAAAATCTGCCTTAAAATCAGCATTCTCCAACAAATTGGGTAAGTTGCAGGATTGTAAAAGGCTGATTTTAAGGGGCTGTAAGCTTATAAATTAAGAAGAAGAAAACAAAAATGGAGAGAGCAAGAGAAGTTGTTCATAGAAGGGGCTACAAGGCATGTTGGAGGTGGAGAGTTTGAGAGGGATGGAGCTAGAAGACTAGAGAGAAATCCTGGATTCAAGCTTCATCTATTCCCAAAACGAGTTCTTCCCTTTTCTTTGTGATTCCTTTGTTTATGTTTTAGAATTGTCAATGATGAATTGCTAGATTTCTTATTTTAGGATTAGGATGGATTCATTGAAATTGTGTTGATTAAATCTTTGACTTTTGAATGATTATGTTTTATGCAATCTTGTATTTTTGAAAAATTACATGTGATTAATTGATCACTAATTGCATATCTCAAGGTATCAATTGAGGGAGTGAAAGCGGAAGATTGATATTAGTTCATAAAATATTAGTCCTTGGTTGAGTATTTTCTTAGAAATAAGAGCTCACCATTATGATCTTTGTTATAATTCTAATGAACGTAATGAGTTTGTATTAGAATCCTGCAAACACGAAAGTAGATGAAGGATTAATACTGGCATAATTCTTATTCTTGAAAGAGATAACAGAATATCTTAAGGAATTGATTGTTGTATCAACATGAATTTATTCAATAAGTTTAGTTTGGTTAAGCATAATTTAATTGAGGAAGTCTAAATCTTAGAACTTGTGTCATTAATCTTTGGTTTCATAATCTGCTTATTAATTATTGATCTTTGGTTTCATAATCTGCTTATTAATTATTAATCTTGGTAATTCAGTTGTTTAAATAATAGAGAGAATTAATTAGGTTTGGTAATTGAACATTCTCCCTGTGGAAATGATACTTGACTTATCACTAGTTTATTTGCACGACCCGTACACTTGCGGATTCGAACCAAGCAAGGATGGATGGTTGGGAGAGATGTATCCAAACAAACAAGATGTTAAGGGAGAGAAACACAAGGGGACTTAAATGATGAAATCTATGTTTAGTAATGGAACAAAAATAAAAAATGATAAATGTAAGTGTTTTTGATTGTGAGGAGAACCCTATCAAGCTGAAGCTGCCTGATGAATAATCCATCTGATGGTTCTCTGTTTTTATCCTACAGAGGGATGTTAGTGTCATCTTTGAACTCAGTTCTCTCATTACCGATTTGCATATTTAATTGCCTTGTTAACAACCAATTAATACTTTTCAAAAAAAAAAAAAAAAAAAAAAAGCTTTAGTCTCCCATATTTCTCAGTTCTGCTGATGAGTTTCTGGCACCCTCTCATTGACAGGTTGAATTACACTTTGCACCATCCATGCACCAAAAAATGTGCTCCATCCTTAAAACTCAGGCTCTTCTCAATTCTAATGCACACGCACTATAGTTAGTCCATTGCTCACTTCATTCAAAAACATTTGTGCCATGCTTACACAAAGCAGAACTATCCAGCCATGAAACTCAGGCTTTTCATCACTTAGCCCCAGCCACCCTACAGTTTCTTCACTTCATCCACTGAAATATAATCAGAAACCACTGCCCCTAATGCCACTGTTGTTCTCTCTTGACACTAGTATTGATAACCGTTGTTTGGTCATGAATCAAAGAGCCAGAAAAATCACCTGCTTTTCTGAAGGCAAATATTTTGTCATATTTTTTTTTCTTTTGGGCATAATGGACTGCTAAATTTGAGAATTTCATTAATCCTTTTTATTCAAATCTGGCATTTACAATTAAATTGAAGACACTGAATCCTGTATTCTGCTGATAGACTTCTTTTATAAAAAAATGGAAAAAGATTTTCCAGGAAGTCAACCTTCTTAGATGTTAGTCAGTGAAGATAGGTTTTGGATCCATGTATGGTACCACAAGCTATATCAGTTTAGTATGCTAGCATTTTTGTCTGATAGAACTTGCTGTTCTTGCTTAGTGGCAGCAGCAGGACTCTTACGAATCATAGGGTTTTATGCAATGGTTAATTCTTGTCAGATTTAATGATAAAACCCTTGGTATATTTTAGCTGAAGATTCAGGTCTTTATCAGAGTTATAAATCTGTTTTGTTTCTCTTACCTTCATAATAAAACCACACAGTTGTCCTGTCTTAAATATGAGAACAGAGGTCATAAGTGAAAGAACAAGATGAAGTTTCTCTACTTGGGTAAGTCAAAAGGGTAATCTACAGACTAGCATAAATTTGTGAAGTTTGAAGTTTCCATCCTTGAGTTCTTGTGATGTTGTGATGTTATCAAAGCTTTTATTTATATTGGAAAGCACTTGATGGTTTTGCTTTGTGAGAATATTGTTAATGGCTTCCTGATTTTACTCAATCTTATCTTACAGATCTTAAAACTACAACAAAGAATTCAAGCTTTACAAGCTGGAAAAGCGAAGGCATAACTTTCATTTGCAGGTGTGGACTTTTATTTGGCAGTGGCTGCTCTATCAGTGGCTTGGGATTGAAATCTCCTATCAATATCTTGTAACATGGGGCCAGTTCTTGATCACTCGTTTGTTTCCTGCATGTATTGACAGCACTCTTAGATGTTGGCTTCTCCATCTCACTGTAATACACTAATACTTGAATTGATGGGTCACATTTCCCCATTTTATTGAGATAGAATAGCATGAATGTAGAGTCATTACATTTCTCCATTTTGTTTAGATTAGCGTGTTTCCTGAAGCCACTTTAGTACTGATCCTGCTACCCCAGATTCATTCAGTTGAGCAATTCGTTCGATACATTACATCAATATCAATTCTTCAAAGGCACACCTGTCAGCTTCGAGAAGTGTAAGGCACTCTTGTTGAGCATTTGTCAATGCTTCTTGAATCCGAAGAGGAATGCTGTTATCATCTATGGGGAGCAATGATCGTTTGTTAAGAACTAAATATCGAGATTTTCTCTGATGGTATATTTCCTTGAGGAATGGTGCAGTAGTCGGGGCGAAAGTTAATAGTTGAACCAGGAAAACTGGAACCATCAGTATGTTAATTTGGTTGGGTCTGAACATAGGATTGTTAAAAAAAAAAACAAACAACTATATCAATTAAATATGGTATTTATGCTAATACATAGGAGGTATTTGATTGAATTAGAACTTGAAATTTGACATGTTGGTAATTGATGTGAGATCTGAGTTGAGAAACTCTAATTATGTGGGACTCAGGTTGAGAAACCCTAATTGGATCTGTTAATGGGTTCAACCAAACAATAAGATACTCACAAGTAATAATATTAGTGGTAGATTGATAAATAATCAGAATGTAAAATAAGTCTTAATGAACAAACAAGTCCTTGGGATTAAACTATTAGGGTAAATCTGGAAATAAGATCATAAAGAAGGGTCAAGTAAAAGAAATAATAAAGATCAAGGGGGTTTTCTATAATTTTCAGAATATGATTCTTCTTCAAGCTCACGACCGAAACAGGTAAATGATGACCAGATTTAGGGAAATCAAGAGAATTCTCTCAATGTTCTCTCTCAATAGGTCATGATTTGATCTGAAACTGCAGGGTGTTAGGATTAACATTGTAACCGTATTTGTAACCGTAGGGTGATGGTAATAGATAGTTGTAATGCTGTAACCGAATCTGTTAGACATTTGTAGTGGGTTAGTGGACACCTGTGGTGGGTCATATAAACCACAAGAGAGGAATGGAATGGTATGGATCAAATTACAGAATTCATTTATCTCTTTCTCCTTACTGATCTTTCCTTCTTTCCTGGAGGTTTGCTACCTCGAAGTAGCTATTTCTGATTTACTTCGTAACACGGGATGATTCTTCACTCAAAATCCTCATAAATACAAGCATTTGTCAGACAATGAGAGCAAGTGGGAAAGTAAATAAAGAACTAAAATCAGGGGCTGGCGGAAGAACTGAAACCTGCAACTAGTGTGGTTCACTTCTCGACAAAGGGTTATCCTTCAGGTCAGGGCTTTGGGGGTCTGAATCGATCCTTTAAAAGTAGTCTTCAGCCAAAAACTCAGAACAAACGGAGAGGGTTTCAGGGAGTTTGACCCAACTGAAATCTGCCGCCAGATGCCGCCAGAGCAGTAAAGAGCCAGAAATAAAGAAGAAGAACAGGGAAACGAAGGAGGGAGGAAGAAGAAGAGAAAGGAGCAGACCAAGGGTGATTCTGTTATGATCCCACATTGGAATCTCATACCTACCAAGTATGGTTCTTTAGTCTTGGGGTTCTCCCACCTAATAGACTAGTCTTTTGGGTTGGGCTAGAAAGAGAGATTGAGAAGGGAAGAAAACAGAGAAGAGGAGATAAGACTGTAATATGTTTATTGTTTCATTCATTTGTTCACTTCATTTTATACTTTGTTTCCTATTACATTCTCTCTCCTATTCAGTTTCTAACAACATTCTATTACAATGGCATCATGAGCTTTACACGTGTACTCCTTCTTGGGTATGATCACCTCTTGGCGGTGTGATCGTAACATTGCCATCCCCATATACGAGAACCTTGTCCTCAAGGTTCTGCTAAAGGTGTTGTTGGCGATGGAGTGCAGAACGGTCACACCTTTCTGTTTCCAGGCCATCTTCTTCTTGAAGCACAGGAGAAAGTCCTTATTTGTTTGCAAGATCAGATTCTGATTTTCCCTTATATCACGATACGTTTCCACATCTTTCATCATTTCCTTTGGCGATGGCACTTCCAGCCACACCAGACACCAGCTACCCACTTACCTTGAAATTCAACATTGGGAAAGGAATAACCTTCCATGGTAAACCAATAAAAAGAAAACCATGGAGCTAACGAAGGTGGAAAATCATGCTTGTAGAGTGGTCCCACATGTTTGTCATTCATAGTGACAATATCATGAGTCTCCATCAAAGGAAAATGATATTTGTATCCTATGCAGTGTAGAACAATATCAACCGAACTCCCATCCTGAAATACTAGAGTGCCGTCTCCATGAACCTTCTTTATCGTAGAACGAAGCCATATATTTTCAGAGTCAGGTTGCTTTGCAATTGTTGCATTTGGAATAGATCTTCCAATGATACGAGCTTCTTTAACTGTTCTCGCAATGTCCCTGGAAACATCAGCACCACTAGAAGAACTCCCTATCAAAATCACAGCTTCATCACAAAACGAATCAAGGACACGAAAATTGTGGTTGTGTATTTGCCTTCCGAGCCGTGAATCAATTCCTAGAATTTCTGCAATAAAGGGCTCTGAAAAGTAGCCATTACAAACAACCACACCATCATAAAGCTCATCCAACTCGATTAGCGGATCATCTCGATCAGCTTCAGCTCCTTTTCTTGATCTCACGATCCATTTGCAGACTGTGGTGCACAAGCTCTGAGTATCATTTCCAGTTGCTCGGTATGATAACCAATTGCTCAATTTAATCCACCTAAAAGCCATAGTCCAAGACTCTTTCAAACCTTCCTTGACCCATAAAAGCCTTGTATGCTGCATTTCAAAGGAAACAGCAGAAGCAACGCCTACCACTGTGCATGAATCTGGTGTATGACCCTCTTCTTGCATCTCTTGGAACAAAATTAACGATTCTTCAGGACACTCCGATTGTTCATAAGCCGTTATTATTGCAGTCCAGCAGATAAGGTCTCTATTCAACATTGTATCAAACACCTTACGCCCATCATCCGTTTCACCGCATTTGGCATACTTGTCCACCAAAGCGGCTTTGAAATATAAATCCGAAGGTATGACCGTACCCTGCCTCAAAACCAACATAACACAGGAAATTGGCTCTGGAGTGATATGATGCTCAAACAATTTCTCAATTGCACAAGTGCCATGCATATCAAGACAAATTGGGATGAGTTGGAGTTCCTTCTTGGTGATCGTGCAGAGAATTCCCATTTTCTGTTCCTCAGTACATGCCTCAAAGATCCTTTGGACAAGGTAATTCCCAAAAGGATGGACCATTAACAAGTTCGCATGGTCTTTCACCTTAGCAAAAATTATATCCCTCTCTTCCACCCTTCCCTCCTTGAACTTGTTCTGCAATAACCGAAAAACTTGTTGATTCTTGGCCACCGCGACCATCAGGCCTCTCAAATCTTCCAAAGAAGAATATTTCCAATAATGTGAACTCTGATTAAAGAGTGAGGATGTGTTTGGATTGCCTGTTTCCAAGAGTTGGCCATGCTCTGCAGCGCGAGCGAGTATAAACGCAGCCGTTTGCCTCGTGTTGTCTTCCTGGAGCCTCAAGCGCTGCAAGTTACTAACAATTTCTTGCAACTGTTGATAAAACAAAGACTGAAAGCCCTTACCGTTACCGATCACGATATCCATGACAGCAGGGTAGCCAAACATAGAAGCACCGAAAACACCACAGCCATATGAAGAGAGAGCCAAAGAAACAAAGGGAGACTGCTGAGACAAAGGCGAAGAAGAAGGACGAGCAAAAGCGGAATCAAGAGAATGGTGAGAAAGAATTTCACAGGAGAAGGGGTTTTGGGTGGGAGTAGTAAATTTGGTGTTATTGCTGTAAACAAGAACAGGGAAGGAGAGGAGGCGGTGGGTAGTAGGTAGAGGAGGGGTCCGGCCATGTAGGCGAACAGAGGTGGTGACGAAGAAGTCACCTCTTTGAGCACTAGCACACCCTGAGAACATATCTTCATCAGTGTTATCATCAATGAAGAACAGGAATGAGTCAGTTTCTTTCCGGTGTGATTTCACCTTATCCTGCGCCCTAGTCTCATTTGTCGGCGATGAGATCGCCGTTGTCTTTGCAACAACAGAAATACAAACCCTACTGAATTGCAGAGGAAAAAACTTCCCATTAAGGGAGGGTTCTTCTGCTGGAGGAATGGATTGGGATTGTGGATGAACGAATTTTGGGTCTCTAACGATTTTGGTTAAGAGGTCGGATGGAGGGGTTGGAATAGGGTAGGAAAAGGGAACATGAGGCGGTGGAGAGTTGGTGACGTTGATAGGGTTAAGGATTGGGGCTGAAACCATCGAGGTCGAACTGGCATGGGATGAAGGAATCAGGGGTTGGGTGATCAGTACAAAGGCCCGTTGAAGAAGGTTGGGTATAGCCAAGATGTCGGTAGGGGGTAGGGATGGGGCCGCCGACGGTTGCAGTTGCAAGAATCTGTCAAGCTTCTCCTCCATGGAGGTCATGAGTCGAGAAAGCTCAGAGAAGATCCGTCGATGTTCATTCATCCACACCTGATGAGAGTCCATGGGAAAACTCTCAACGAAAGCACCAAATGTTACAACTCAAGCCCAAGGGAGAGCCCAACCCAAAAGACTAGTCTATTAGGTGGGAGAACCCCAAGACTTAAGAACCATACTTGGTAGGTATGAAATTCCAATGTGGGATCATAACAGATTCAGTTAGAGTGCAGAGACGAAAGAGAGAGAAACACAGAGAGATAGAGCGAGATGGGATTCCCGGCATTCTTCAATTTCATTCAGAAAACTCTTCTTCTCTTCAATGGGTTGGATTACATATATGCAAAGGAAAAGAAGACATAAAATTTAACTAAAATAAATTGACTAAAATAGAAATCCTATTCTTAGACACTAATAACTTTTTTTTTTTTTTTGGGATAAAAAGACACTAATTACTTTCTAAACCTATGTATTGTCTTATACAGACGAGGCAATTTATTTAGTATAGTATTAATGAATTACAATACTTTATCCAAAAAAAAAAACCTTAAAAAAAAGACTCCTTTATTTAGACTTACTAATCCTGTCTAGACTCTAGACTAAAAGGTTGGTTTGTTTTTGGGTTTGGGTTTGAATCGATTAAAATTTGATTTGGATAGTCAAATTGGATTGTATTGGTCCATCAATGAGCATGTTATTGCATTAGTAATCTAGATCATTTTCTCTTTATCCAACGGTTGGAATAGACACATCATCTGCTTATGTGACAATAGATTTCCTGTGACATTATATATATATATATATATATATATATATATATATATATATATATATATATATATATATATCACTGACTTTGGGTTGTATCACTGACTTTGGGTTGTGGGTATACCTAATCGGCAATAGGTACCATGAAGATGGGTGGTCCCATACTAGTACGTTTTTAAGTATCCTTCAATCAAGACTCCAATAGACAATACCCATTTCTGTATCTCTTTTTCTTGAATAATGTAAATTTTACTCTGTAATCTCCCTTAATGGAGTCAACATTATTGATCTAGATGGGAAGCAAGAAGTGACATTGATGGCCATGCCTGATTTCCCTTGAGAAGAATATGAACAAGAAGAAAAGTAAATTAATTTGTTTTGAGTTTTTCTACTTGTGACAAGGACGGTTACAGTCATTTTCACCATAAGATTTGTGTGGTTCCAAAATAAAATATTAAAGTTGTCCTTTTGTATGTAGATGTTTCTGTGATGACTTAATGAGTGTGCATTAAAGGGAATCAATTACAACCATATCAATCCATTTGTATCACTTTCACACAATATACCCATTTAATCATTGGGGTTATCTAGGCATGATAGTGCTTTGGGAAGATAAAGGGTGAGCTTCATTGTGACGGTAAGGTTGCTATATTACAATATGATGGTTATGGGTTTGAAACACGGAAATAACCTCTCTGTCTTTTGGGGTTAAAGTTTGCATACATTTTGCCCATTCTCACCTTACAGTGGAAACCTCCGATCTTAATCTCCGACAAAATCTTTTCATAATTTCTTTTCATTTATCTTCAGGTATCTCTGAAACAAATTCTTTCCCAAGTGTTTGGGAGGTGTTACGGTTGGAAATCGCCTGTCAATCCGCGCTCTGAGTTACCTGCAACCATAGAGATGAGACAAAGGAGTGGGGCGCCTAAGCCCCGGGTACACTCCGATGCCTAAGTCAGATTCCCAATGTAAGCAGTCAAGAGATAGCGGAAAGCTATCTCCAGTTTAGAGAATGTGGGACGATGAAAGAGTTTGAGCGTGCGAGAATGAGAGAGATACTATGAACCAGCAATTTGTGCGTAAGAGATTACCTTGAGGGGTTGCCCTCTACTTATAGATTGGGAAGAAGCATGGAGGTATCAGGACTCAGGGAAGTAGATCGCCAATAGGATTGCCACGTGTCGCTCGGAGAGACACCTGGGTGGTAGACTCCGAGTAGGAGTAGGAGACCTTAGCCAAGGAAACTAGGTCGGTCAGCTCTGGGACTGACACATGTCAATGTGTGAGTCATCATGGACCGTGATAGTCGGCGTCGTATCAGACTGAGAGAAGGACTCCTCGGAGGTAGCATAATCACATTAGGACTCTGACCACCGACAAGGAAACGTAGCCAGATAGGACTATGACTCCGAGTGTTACCGTAGGTAATGGCAACTAGACGGCATAGGGCGAATGCGGCATGCCGGGCGCATGAGAGGCCGAGGGCAAGGTACTGAACGCCTCATAAGCCGAGCGTAAGACACTCCGAGCGGTCGGCTCCGAAGGTGAAGCTTGATATGTGTAAGATTTTAAATGGATGAGATTTTTCCCACATCACAGATGCCCCTTGCGCTGTCGGATTCAACGAATTCGATAGTGCAACAAGATTAAACAGTGTCCAGAACTTGCGCCGTATGAGGCCGACCACAAAATCGATGGCCGTATAAGCTGCTTCCGAGTGACTCCTCTTATGATCAGAATTCATGTATGAGTGGGAGACGGTTGTCACTAACCGTCTGCACGATTGATGGATGCGCGGGGCTCGAGGCGTTAAACTCGAGTTCCACAACTGCACTCGATCGTCGATCTTCGAAGTGACGTGGATCGACACCTTGATCCGAAGGCCACCAGGAGGGGGTGCGCCTCGAGAAGGAGCGGTATCAATAGCCGTAATCTTCGAACTGTCGGAAGCATCGGACGGCTGTAGCAGATCTGATTATCTTGAGAAGGAGAGCCATCATGGCGCGTGACGTCAGACTGTCACGTCGCGTCCGACGCGGCAGACGAGAACCAATGGCGCTGAGCCACATGGTCGGAACTCGAAGAGACGATTTTCAGTCGCAACTCCTATAAATACTCCTTCGATTCATTCATTCGACCATTTGGTTGAGTCGCAATCGGAGTTTACCTCAGAGCAGTCGGATCTTCCTGTTCATCGAGTCATCAAGCTTCTTTCGTGCACTCGGAGTCCCATTTCCTCCAACCAGTAAGTCTTCTCTTCCTTCCTTTTTACTACCATTTCATGTTTAGTAGCTCCCACTCCTCTAATAGTTTTACGCCCTCCGGTAGAGTGAAAGTAAGAGAGAGAATGGCCCAATCCCGGACTTCTTCCTCCGAAAGGTCATCATCCTTTTCAAGGGAGGGATTCTCCACTGCTTCCAAACTTTCGGGACGGATTCGAGATTCCGCTAGCCGGGAGTTAGAGTCCGAGACCTCTGAATCGGCAGAAAAAGTAGGGGCCATTGTCCAAAAGTCTCCACAGGCTGACCTTGTGGCTCCCACTTCAGCTCCAGAGGAGGATCACGAGGAAAGTTCCTCTGAGGCCGACGAGCGTGGTCGTCCGGTTGGCACCTCGGCTAGTCGGGCTTCTCGCTAGATAAGCGGCCGACCATCTATCCCTTCTATCGACGCTCTCCCTGCATGGAGGGTGCCGAGTAAGATTAGGACCGAACCGGCTTTGTCATTGATCTGCCGGGCATACCAGCTCGTAGAGCCGATGACGGACGTATGTGTTCGGTTCCCTTCCTCCGACGAACGGGCCTATACCGTGAATAAGTCGGAGATCTGCGTGTACGAACACGCCTTAAAGTCCGTGCTCCGATTTCCCCTTCATCCTCTAGTAGTAGAAATTCTTCAAGTTTACCGCATCGCCCCCTCACAACTAGCTCCGAATGGGTGGCGATGTGTAAGACCCGTGTCAATCTAACCCGGTCTTACCACCTTGAACCAGGTTCACCCATCATGGTCGAGTCAAATGGACCAAGGATGTGAAGGAGATCGAGATCCCAGGTATCAAATCGACTCAAAAACACTTAAATTAGGGGAAGGGTCGCATACCCAGCTAAGCAGGGTCGGACCTCCCAAAACAAAGAGTCAAACCCTCAGTTTTGAAGGGAGGGTCGGACAACTTAAGACCCTAGGGTCGACGGGATCATCGACCCTCCCATCGACCCTCGGTTTCTGCCGAATATAGAAATTAGAAAATTTCTATATTTTTCGATTGGATTCTTTCCAAATCCCAATGGGACTTATTTTAGGATGTTCCTAGTCTATTTAAAGGACGTCCCTAAGCCACTTTCACTCCTTTCACAACCCTAATTGAATTGAGAGAAAGAGAGGAAAAGGAAGAAAGGAAGAAGAGAGGCAAGGAAGAGAACCTAGCAAAAAGGAGAAGAGTTGCAGAGAAAGATTAATCTTCTCAGGTATGGATACTAATTCCATGAATTTCTACAGACCTTAGGATAGTTATTGGAGAGAGAGTGATCTCGGAGAAACCCAAACCATCCATCCATGGTTAGGTTTTCATGGGAAGCCATAGGAGGATGCATGAAAACTATTTAGATGGATTATACATGGTTTCAGACCATGGAATGGATGTAGAATGGAATGTAGGAGCAAGCCATAGGACCCCAAACACGAAGAATGGATTAAAAAGTGGAAATTGGACCAAAGTGCACCGAGGGTCGCACCCAGGGTCGATGATCATCCGACCCTAGGTGTTTCTGACCATCGACCCTCAGCATTCGGGAAGTCCAGAAAGAAGGGAGGGTCGATAGACCCATCGACCCTAGCATCGACCCTCAGTTAGCAGAATGGTTTTTAAATTCAGAATTAATTCTAATTAAATTCTATCGACTTTGTTAGGTCTTCTAGCAATATAATAACATTATAAAGGTGATTCTAAAGCTTGGAAAAATATCTTATAGCAAGCTAAGGTGAGGAACCTTAACTCCAAACTAAATTGATTAATAATAAACTGTTTTCTATTTCTTGAGTCCTATGCCATGTTTGATTCTATGCGAATATGTTTGTAATGTGCATACAGCATGCCATCCAATATTTTTATTACTTGTTCATGCATATTTACTTTATTGTTTATAACATGACGATGATGATGATGATAGGAATAGGCATGTGCTTGTATGTGTGTGGTTGATGTGCTTGATGCGAGCGAGTATCAGGGGAGGTGTGATGAGAACGTCAATAAACGTTAACCTTTGGCGGGTTTCAGCACTTTAGCTCTATCTCTAACTCAAGTCTTGTGCATTCGCATCGTCGTATCGCCATTACTTTAGCAGAACTATTATGTTGTAGGGTATCAGGGGAGGTGGTCTCGGTCCTTGTAGTCTCTGACTCTACCGGGGGGCCTTAGCTCTATCTCTATGGACATTCTGAGGGATGCTGGGGTGAGGCCTTGGATACACTGTTTGGCATTAGGATTGGTTAGTTGCGAGCCCAGTTTGCAGCCCTCACCAACAGGGGCTTACGTGTTGGTATGGCACTATATAGCAATAAACGTAACCTTTGTTATATAATGTTCATGATTGGGTGCATGTGAGTTGACGATAAACGTGATCTTCGGGTAACGTCACACACTCGTGTATAGAGGCGGAGTCAATAAACGCGACCTTTGGCTACCTCAACCTTTCTATAGCATACTGCAAACTTTAAACCGGACCAAGGATATAAATTGATGTGCATGCATATGTATTGTTTGCATTGTTTTGGCTACTCATCGAGCTGTGATGTGTGCTCACCCCTCGACGTCGAATATTTTTAGTTGATGATGCAGGTTATACCGTTGAAGACTATATGAATGCGTCTGCGTACGGAAACGTGGCAGCCATGGAAGTTGAAGCTGAAGCGGATACACACGACTCCTCTTGCGAGTGCAACTCGTGTGTATTTGATTATATATTTTATAGGTTTCTTTGTTGGATTTATTAAGACATGTATTTGGTATTTAAATATTTATGTCTCAGTTGAAAATAGAATAATTTGCTATTAAATTAATGATATCATTCTAGTTCTCAGTTCATGTTATTATAAGACTTCCGCTATTGTGTATTTACTCTGATTATGATTATGGATGTGTGTAAGTTTAGATAACGCGGGGATAACCTATTTGAGATCCTGGTTGAACCGTTGGTTTATTAGCGGTTCATCACACCATTCTGGTTAAACCAAAATTGGGTGTGACAACTTGGTATCAGAGCCTCTCAGGCCTTGTCCGCCGAACTAACATACATTCAACACAATTGTGAACTGAGATAGGATAAAAGTAAAACAGTAATATTAACACATTGTAAGCACCAGTGATGTTTGAGACAAAATCTAAAAGAGAATAATGCATCTATTAAAAAGGGAAACAAGTTTACATAACAATGAGAGTGAAACAAAACACATAATGAAAGCAGTGTACAGTCCACAACCCGGACAGTTACTCTGTAGTACAAGGAAAATGGCTAGTAATGCCCAAAACCCTGGTAGAAAAAGGTCTCGGGCTAAATCCGAAAGACATGACCAAGTATGGTACCAATTGGTAGCATCACTGTATCCCAACACATGTTAGCTATAATAGAGTGTCGACCATACAACAAGTTCCAGTAATGCACACCCCAGTACAGAAGTTTGGTGCGCAACAAGCAGTGTATCAAGGTGGTTAACCTGATCAGCCACCGATGTATGAGATAGTTGCAATGATCCAACCAAGGATTGCAGAATATTTTTTGAAGATGAAGCCTTAAACATTTTCAGTAGAGGATCAACTCTAATTGTGGCCATATAACTGGATATGTTCATATAGGATTCGGTGCATTATTGATTTACTCTTATGATTATAGAGGATGCAACATACTAGATTTCAAATTCTCGTGTCTTGATAGGATACCTTGTTGATTTAACCTGTCAAGTGGAGTTATAGATATTATTTCTTTAGTATTAGTCCTGATTATGCCAATCTGAACCACTCTCATGATCAACCACATGAACAGTGATATGAACTGAATGAATAATTAAATATTTAATCGGGTTGAGCGTACATCTTCTGATTTATACCTGATTTAGTGATGTGCGAAATCTTTCTCCAGATTTACTCCTGTGGTGCCTTGACCAATGGCATTATATACTCGATGGAACCTGTAACCATGAGGTTAAGAGCTGTAGAACCTCTATTTCCATGTATTTGGGCCACCGTGCAACCTAACGACCTTTGGATGCCGGTTGGATTACCATAGATTTACTCCTGATCCTTTGAACCTAGGTTCACTAGATAAAGCAAGTATTGTCATTATGTTAAATTGAAAGAAGGAAATGAATTATTTTGGACAAACATTCTGATTTATACACCCCCTGATCATTGTTGATAAAGATGCGTAGTGATAATGGAATTATTGGAAGAAAGATGATTAAATTTAGATTTAATGTCATAGCAAATGAACCTCAGATGAAGTAATAGAGGATTTGTTTTGAGATTGCTAAATGGATGGATATGAATCATGTCTATAAAAGAGTGCATGAGAAAATGTGGGAACTATTAAGAGTAGCCAGTAAAGAAATAGATAGCACTCAAGTAGAGCTAAGGATGACTATATCAGTATGAATTTTGACAGGGTAGAAGATTCCTAAAGACAAATCTAAGAGTGGATACAAGGATAAAGTCAAAGAAATCGTGGCATTGATAGTATTCGGATTAGTATAAGAAATACCGAGTTATTCCCAATGTCGATTGAGATGATTAAGTAAAGACCAAAAGAGTTGGCTGAATTAATGAAATTATAAGCATATACCCAAATGTTTATAGATAGACTTGGGATATGAAATAACAATCACAAGATATTTTTCGAGGTATATGAAAGAGAGATCAGGGTAGAACAACGAGGATAAGAGAAATATAAGCTAATGAGTGCAATATGAGATTTTGATGATAGTCTTTGAAAAATCAAAGGAATAGAAGGAACTGAGACTCAACTACAAGAGTTATTAGACCAATGTCCTAGTCGGCTAAGTATTGCATCATGGGAAGCGCCAATGCAATTCATGAAGAAGAAGGATGGTAGTGTTAGATTATGTATAGACTACCGAGAATCGAACAAGCTCATGATCAAGAATCGATATCTATTACCTCGGATCGATGACTTGCTTAAATAGTTGCAAGGAGCAAGGGTATTTTCTAAGATTGATCTTCGATCAAGATATCATCAGCTAAAGAATTTGGATAGCGATATCTCGAAGATAGTTTTTAGAATCGGGATAGGCCAATTATGAGTTTTCAATTATGATTACTATCTTTCGGATTAACTAATGCACTGGCAACGTTCATGGAACTTATGAACCGAGTTTTCCACGATATGTTGGATACATCGGTTATAGTATTTATTGATGATATATTGGTATACTCCAAGGACAAGGAAACCCATATCAAAAACCTAAACGCAGCCCTACAGTGGTTAAGGAAAGAGAAGCTATATGCCAAATTCTCAAAGTGCGAGTTTTGGCTAAGTGAAGTCGCATTCCTAGGCCATGTAGTATCCGCTAAAGGAATCAAAGTGGACCCCAGCAAAATCGAGGCTATTGTAAAGTGGGAAGCACCAAAGAGCATTTCAGAAATTAAAAGTTTTCTGGGTCTAGCTGGTTATTATCGGAGATTCGTAGAAGACTATTCTCGGATTGCCGTACCTCTCACTAGTTTGACCAAGAAAGGTGAAAAGTTTGTATGGACGGATAAATGTGAGAAGAGCTTCCAGACATTGAAGGCCAGATTGATATCCGCCCCGATTTTGACCATTCCCGTTCCAGGACAGACATTTACTTTATACACTGATGCATCGGGATTGGGACTAGGATGTGTGCTTATGCAAGGAGAACAAGTAATTGCTTATGTGTCAAGACAGTTGAAGGTACATGAGAAAAATTATCCCACTCATGATTTGGAGCTAGCGGCAGTAGTACATGCTGTCAAGATATGGAGATATTACTTATACTGAGAGAAACTCTAGATTAAGTCGGACCATAAAAGTCTTACTTATTTATTTAATCAGAAGGAGTTGAATATGAGACAAAGAAGATGGCTAGAACTATTGAAAGACTATGATTGTGATATCCAGTATCATCCGGGAAAAGCGAACGTAGTAGCGGATGCATTGAGCAGAAAAGCAATGATAAAATCTCAAGGACAAGTTAGCACGACTGCAGCAATGTGTATCAACGGAATAGTATTCAATCACGGCAACGAGCAGTATGTGATAGATACGACGGATGAATCAGCCAACCAAGGGTTTATTCATCGGTTTTCGAATATGTTCGCGGCATTGAAGATTACACCGGATATAGTGGACGAAGTGAAGACAGCTATCAAATCAGATCCTTATCTGAGGACAGTACAAGAAGATATTGAGAAAGGTAGGACCAACCCTGAGTTCACATTGGACGACGAGAAAGTACTGAAATACAAAGGAAGAATATGTGTACCTGAAATAGAAAGTATGGACATTAGACACTGACTGATGAAAGAAGCCCATACCACCATCTATTCGATACATCCTGGAAGTACAAAAATGTATCATGATTTGAAGAAATTATATTGGTGGAGGGGAATGAAAGCAGATGTAGCCAAGTTCGTGTCTCAATGCCTAAATTGTCAGAAGGTAAAGGCGGAACGACAAAGACCCGCAGGACTGTTACAACCATTACCGGAACCAACTTGGAAATGGGACTGTATCACTATGGACTTCGTCACAGGACTACCATTGACTCCTCGAGTAGTTGACGTAGTTTGGGTAATTGTAGACCGTCTGACTAAGACAGCTCGCTTTATACCTATACGACCTCAGTATACATTGGAAAGGTTAGCGAAGCTGTATGTGGATAACATTGTTCGATTACATGGCGTTCCAGAAAGCATTCAGATTCTAGAAGATATGCTACGAGCATGTGTAATTGATTTCAAGGGATCATGGGATGAAAAGTTACCATTGATCGAGTTCGCTTACAATAACAGCTATCAGGCTACCATACATATGTCACCTTATGAAGCACTGTATGGCAGAAAGTGTCGAACTCCCTTGTTTTGGAATGAAGTGGGAGAACGTAGCATTGTTGGACCGGAATTTGTTGAAGAGACTTGTCGAGTGGTCGACATTATCAAGGAAAGAGTGAGAACAACTCAGAACCGTCAGAAGCAATATGCAGACACTCGACGAAGAGATCTAGAGTTCACCGTAGGTGATAAAGTATTTTGAAAGTATCGCCTATGCGAGGATTGAAGAGGTTCGGACAGAAAGGGAAGCTAAGTCCAAGATATGTCGGACCATATGAAATTCTAGTTAAGCGTGGAAAAGTGGCTTATCAGTTAGCACTACCACCATCTATGTCAAGTGTGCATGACGTATTTCACATTTCCCTATTGAAGAAGTATGTCAAGGACCCAACGCATGTCTTGACAGTGGATTTGCCAGAATTGACTGATGATTTGACGTTTGAAGTAACACCAATAGAAATCACCAGTCGAAAGGTTCAACGTCTACGCAACCGAGATATCTATTATGTTAAGGTCACTTGGAAAAGTAGAGACATGGAAGAAATTACATGGGAAGAAGAAAATGCTATGAGAAAGCAATACCCTTACTTATTTGATTCAGAAGGTATGTACAATTTCGAGGACGAAATTTTTATAAGTTGGGGGGAGTTGTAAGACCCGTGTCAATCTAACCCGGTCTTACCACCTTGAACCAGGTTCACCCATCATGGTCGAGTCAAATGGACCAAGGGCGTCGGTAGATCGACCACAACCTCCTCCCGAGTACGTCACTTGCCAGCAGTTCGACGAGTTGAAGCAGCAAATTGAGCAGCTTGCGCAAGTCTTAAGAGGGGCTCGAGCAAGCAATTCGGTAGAGGCGGGAGAGAATCCCCAGCCGGTGCGGAATCCCCTACCTCCACCAGAAGTCCCGCAAGCGGTCCATCCGCCAAAGGCGAGGGCAGGCCCGGCTAACGCTTTGCCAAACAATCTCCCGGCAGGTGACCAAGCACCTGGACGAAGCGTAGCACGGCCCGCCGGCCGGAATGCCCCGCCACATCAACACCAGGCGCCCATAGCGCCACCTCCAGCCGGAGGCCCGGGGTCCTTCCTCGATAACCTCCGACGGGAAAGAGTTCATGAAGAAACGCCAGGTTCTGGCGCTCAGCCTCCAGACACGCCCTAGTCCGAGGTCGAGCGGCGTTTACTCGAGATAACCACTCGGCTACAGCAGGTACAGAAAAACAAGGCAGCCCCACCGAGATCGGCCTACACTGCAATCACGGTGCTCTCGGACGAGATCATGAGGGCACCACCCCCCGACAACTTCAAGATGCCGGTCTTGGACTCCTACCATGGGAGTACCGACCCCGAACAGCACCTAAACGCCTTCGTCTCCACAACACTATTCTACCCCCTGAGCGATGGCCTCATCTGTAGGATGTTTCCTTCAACGCTCAGGGGAGCTGCCCGCATGTGGTTCAATAATCTCCTGGCCAAGGGCATTACCTCGTTCGAACAGCTATCGAACAAGTTCTTGACGTACTTCTAAGCAAGCCGAGTGCACAAGAAAACATTGTACCATCTGTCGACAGTGAAGCAACAGAAGGATGAGTCCCTAAGGGAATTCATCAAGCGCTTCAACAACGAGGTGCTTGAAATCAAGGATGTCGAGCCCGCGGTGCATATGTCCAGCTTGCAGGCCGGCGTCACCGATCGTCAGCTTTGTTGGTCCCTTGCCAAAAAGCCACCGAAGAACCTGGACGACTTGCTCACCAGGTGCGAGAAGTATGCCTCCGCGGACGAGACGACGCGGGCACAGAAAAACAACACCGTGAACAATCTGCAGGCCGCACCGAAGCCGACAGACAAGAAAAGGTCTGAGGCGGCCGACCCGGCACCAAGCCCGGGATATTCAAAGAAGCAGAAGTTCGGTAGGGATCAGACCTACCGACACCCCTACAAGATATTCGAGTATTACACTCAGCTGAATACCTCGATGACGGAGATCCTCGAAGTGATTAAGAACGATCGGAACCTCCAACCACCGCCAAAAGCACTCGGCAGCGGAAGGAATAAGGATCACTCCCGTTTCTGTCGCTTCCATCGCGACTATGGCCATGAAACAGAAGAATGCAAGTACCTCAAAGGGGAGATTGAGGACCTCATCAGACGAGGATACTACGACAACTTCGTTCGGCACGTAGACAGGGGACCAGCCCCTGCTTGGAGGGATCGCGGGTTACCGCCTCCACCTCCAAGGAATCCACAACCCAACAACTGCCGTGCGGATGCAGGCGATAATCAGAACGCCGCTCGGAGGGACAGAGACCCTGATGGTGGGCCGGCTCCCCCAGGCAATGGGTCGGCGCCATCCAATTTGGGACAGTGGAAAGCTCGTCTGGAGAGCAAAGAGAAAGAGTGCCGGTGAAAGAAAGATTCGAAGGCCGACAACATACCCAATCCGAGTCCATCTCGGCTTGTCCGGAGCCAGAAGACCGGCGAAAGAGGAGAAAGAAGTCCCACCCGGCCTCAAAGAGAAGAAAGGCCGAACGCAGGTTCGTCGGTAGTCTGCCCTCGGAGGATCGACCGCGCACATCAATGTGTTTGCGCATCTCTGGTGACAGTGGGGTTTATGTCATCACCAAGGGACCTCAAGACGAGGGCAAGTCAGTCCTCACAATCATAGGAGGACCCGTCGCCAGGAACACCTCCAACAGGTCAGCAAAGGCCTACTCCCGTCTGGTGGCCAAGACTGAGTGGCCGTCGAAAAGAGCCCAGACTGGAGAAGCCATCACCTTCAGCGACGAAGATCTAGTCAACGTCGCGGTCCCCCAAGAAGATGCCCTTGTCTTCACGGTCGGGATCGGGCATTGCAATGTCGCGAAGTGCCTAGTAGACACCGGGAGCTCGGTGGACATCATATTTTACTATGCTTATCAGAGGATGCAGCTGACGGACGACCAGCTCCGTTCCGTCACTTTCGACCTTATCAACTTCTCCGGGGACCCAGTCACGGTAAAAGGGGGCATCCAGTTGTCTATCATCCTCGGCCAGAAGTCCAAGCAGCGACAAGTAGTGGTCGAATTCATGGTGGTTGACCGGCCATCGGCCCATAATGTCATCCTCGACAGGGCTTCGCTGAACAAATTAAAGGCCTATATGTCCATCTACTACTTGGTGATGAAATTCCCGACCGAGGACGGAGTCGGAGAGTGCCGAACAGACCAGGACACTTTGCAGAGGTGGTACGCCACCGAGCTGAAAAACAGTCTGCGGGCCTTGAAGTCAGCACAGGTGAACACGGTGGATGTTCCCAAGGACTCCTCTCCCAACCGAGGAGAACCCGCGGAGGAACTTCTGCAAATCCCGATTGCAGACAATCAACCAGAGAAGACGTTCTAGGTCGGCTCCTTGCTGCCCGAGAAACAAAGGGAAGAACTGATTGAGTTCCTAAGGGAGAATCTCGACGTCTTCGCATGGTCGACCTCTGAGATGCCGGGGATATTTAGGGAAGTAATTGAACACCACCTAGCAGTCGACCCGCAGCATCAGCCAGTGCGACAAAAGAAGAGAAGTTTTGTACCCGCTCGGCAGTCTGCCATAGACGAGGAGGTGCAGAAGCTACTGGCGGCAAACTTCATACGGGAGGTCGACTACCCGGACTGGTTGGCCAACGTGGTTATGGTGCCAAAGTCTAACGGCAAATGACGAATTTGCATAGACTTTATCGACCTCAATAAAGCCTGCCCAAAGGACAGCTATCCGCTGCCGCGCATCGACCAACTGATTGATGCCACGGCCGGACATGAACTGCTGAGTTTCCTTGACGCATACTCCGGCTACAACTAGATAAAGATGCAGAAGGCCGACGAAGAGTGCAGATCCTTCGTCACAAATCAGGGGCTCTTCTGCTATACGGTCATGCATTTTGGCCTCAAAAATGTAGGAGCCACCTATCAGAGGCTGGTCAACAAAGTCTTCAGACGACAGATTGGCCGCAACATGGAGGTGTATGTAGACGACTTCCTTGTCAAGAGTCGACAATCCGGTCGGCACCTGGCCAACCTCGGTGAAGCATTCCAGGTCCTCCGAAGGCACAGTATGAAGCTCAACCCTACAAAGTGCGCCTTCGGAGTCGGATCAGGAAAATTCTTGGGATTCATGGTCTCACAGAGAGGAATCGAGGCAAATCCCTCAAAAATCAAGGCAATCCTAGACATGGCCGCGCCGACCAGGGGTAAGCAGGTACAGGAGCTGAATGGCCGAGTAGCCGCACTCGGCCGCTTCATGTCAAAGTCAGCCGAGCGCTGCCTCCCTTTCTTCAAAACTCTGAAGGGAGCCGGGAAGTTCGAGTGGACCGAAGAGTGCAAGAGAGCCTTTGAAGACTTAAAGGCGTATTTATCCTCGCCCCCTGCTGGTGAAGCCAAACCCGGGGGACGAGTTGCAGTTGTACCTCGGAGTATCCGACCGCGCAGTCAGCGCCGTCCTGATAAAGGAGGAAGATAAGATCCAGCGGCCGATCTATTACATCAACAAAGTACTGCTTGACGCCGAGACCAGGTACAAACCGATTGAGAAGCTCGCGCTAGCCCTGGTCACATCCGCGCGGAAGCTCCGACCATATTTCCAGGCATATCCGATATCGGTGCTCACAAACACACCGCTGAAGAAGGTGTTGTCGAAGCCCGATGTATCCGGACGACTCATCAAATGAGCAGTAGAGCTCGGTGAGTTCGACATCAAGTATGTCCCCAGAACGGCCATCAAAGCACAAGCCCTAGCGGAATTTATCGTCGAAAGTACCCTACCTGATCAGGATTTTGCAGAACCTCAGGTGGTACTGCCTTCGGAGCAAGTCGAAGCCGCCTGGATCCTGAACTTTGACGGTTCCTCCATGGAAAACAAAGCAGGGGCAGGAATAATTTTGAAAAGCCCGGAAGGATTTAAAATACGATCTGCCATCAGGTTCGGATTCAAGGCGACCAACAACGAGGCCGAGTACGAGGCTTTACTAGCTGGACACAGATTGGCCAAAAGCCTAGCCGTCCGTCGACTAGTGATACAGGGCGACTCTCAGTTGGTAATTCGCCAAGCACAAGGAGACAATGAGGCCAGACAGCCCGAGATGCAGAAATACCTCGAGAAGGTAAACTCGGCCATCGCAACCTTCAAAAGCGTCGAGCTGCAGTACGTCGGCCGCGAAGAAAACACCGAAGCAGATGAGCTATCAAGGTTATCCTTGGAAGACATCAATGCAATGGACTCTACCGTGTACGTGGAATTCGTAGACCACGCCAGCACCTCTGTTGAAGTCGTAGTCCCGTCAGAGTCGCATCCAGCTGGTACGACGACATATATCAATACCTCTGGACGGGCGCCCTTCCGACTGACAGGAAAGATGCTCGCCGCATCCAAGCCAAGTCCCGGCAATACACCATACACAATGATATACTGTACAGGAGATCTTATACCCTACCGCTGCTTAGGTGCCTGCGGTCAGACGAGGCTGAGAGCGTTATGAGAGAGGTACATGAGGGCATATGCGGCCGACACCAAGGCGGACGATCGCTCTTCCAAAAGATCCTCCGCCAAGGCTACCATTGGCCGAAAATGCACGATGATTGCATCGAGCTGGTCCACAGATGCGATAAGTGCCAGTTCTATGCACCTGTACAGCATGCTCCGGCCGCTCCATTGCAGTCGATCACAAGCCCCCTCCCCTTCGCCATATGGGGTATGGACATCATGGGGCCCTTCCCCCAAGCCACTTATCAATGAAAATACGTCATAGTGGCCATTGATTACTTCACCAAATAGATCGAAGTCGAAGCCGTGGCCAAGATCGACACCCACAAAGTGGAACAATTCTTCCGGCACTCGGTCATGTACAGGTTCGGTGTACCGAGGATCCTTGTGACGGATAACGGCACTCAGTTCTCCAGTGCATCCTTCGCAAACTTTTGCGAAGAGTTCCGAATAGACCACAGGTTCGGGTCAGTCGGACATCCGCAAACAAGCGGCCAGACCGAGGCCACCAACAAAACAATATTGGTCAGCCTGAAAAAGATGGTGGAAGACCAGAAAGAGAAATGGGTAGACATGTTACCTAGTATTGTCTGGTCGTATAGGACAACCAGCCGAACACCCACCGGGGAGACGCCCTTCATGCTTGCCTTCGGCACGGAGGCAGTCGTCCCCGTCGAAGTATTCCATCCCATTTTCTGAATGCTAAACTTCAACGAGCACACCAACTCCGAAGACCTACGGACAAACCTTGACAACCTCGAGGATGTGCGCGAATCGGCAGCATTCCGAATGGCAAACTACTAGCAGACTACAGCTCGGCATTACGACAAGACAGTCCGACTTAAACAATTTAAGGTCGGAGATCTTGTCCTTCGAAAGACTGCAGTCTCCGACCTCACCAATCAGGGGAAGATGACCAAAAACTGGGAAGGGCCATACCGCGTACTAAGGACTGGACGACCAGGCTTTTACAAGTTGGTCACCTTGGACGGTGACGAAATTCTAAGGACATGGCATGCCACCAACCTTCGAAAATATTATCAGTAGTCCAGTCTTTAACAAATTTGTCAGTTTTTTAATTTTAATTGTAATACCGGACCCCATGAGGGCATCCGTTCATTTTCTTTGAATACAAGGCAGTATCATTCAGTCATAACAACTTTATCTGTGCATTCTGCCGGCCCAGCCAATTGCAAACATAGAGGTCTCACTCGTGCCTTTCGACCCTGGTACACAAGCAGACCACGGTCGCGTGATCGCCACTCATATCTTGCTACCGAGGTCCACAAGCAAACCAAGGTAGCATGAAGACCATACTCGTACCTTCCGACCATGGTCCACAAGCAGACCATGCTCGCATGAAGATCATATCTTCCTACCAAGGTCCACAAACAGACCAAGGTAGCATGAAGACCATACTCATACCTTCCGACCATGGTCCACAAGCAGACCATGCTCGCATGAAGGTCATATCTTCCTACCAAGGTCCACAAGCAGACCAAGGTAGCGTGAAGACCATACTCATACCTTCCGACCGTGGTCCACAAGCAGACCATGCTCGCATAAAGGTCATATCTTCCTACCAAGGTCCACAAGCAGACCAAGGTAGCATGAAGACCATACTCGTACCTTCCGACCATGGTCCACAAGCAGACCATGCTCGCATGAAGGTCATATCTTCCTACCAAGGTCCACAAGCAGACCAAGGTAGCCTGAAGATCATACCCGTACCTTCCGACCCTGGTCCACAAGCAGACCACGGTCGCATGAAGGTGGCAACTTCCTACCAAGGTCTACGAGCAGACCAAGGTAGCTTGAAGATCATACTCATACCTTTCGACCATGGTCCACAAGTAGACCATGCTCGCATGAAGGATAAGCCCAACTCCCCACCACGGTCCATCAGCAGACGAAGGTAGCACGGGAACCATTCTTACCAAGTGTCCTCGGCTAGCCTTTGAACCAAGCCGATGACACTTCCGGGGTAGGAAAGCAGTTGGAATACTACGCAGATTACCGGATTCGGAGTCGTGGAGTTTCCTAACTATTACAAGCTACTCGGCCTTAGCTACTTGGAAGAAAAAGATAGACTTATAAAAGACACAATGGAAGAAAAAGATTTTCATTGATGAGAGCCCTAAAAAGGCAATATTACAGGTATAAAAAATCTTACAAAAAGAAGAAAAATATACAAAAGTTTACAAAGGAAGCGTCTTCTCAAGATCGGCCGTCTCAGATGCCGGGCCCGCAGCTGCCGGGTTTGCCAAATCCTCAGCAGGCAGTGAAAGTACGGGGAGCTCCACCAGTGGAGTCTGCGGCACCTCGTAGGGGGGAAGGTCGTCCTCGGGCACAGGGGCAGCCTTGGTATCCATAGCCGGCTCCGCCAAACCTTCCTCAGTGGCGGGCGGAGCTTCCTCGGATGCCGAGGCCCTCAGTTCTTCAATCTGGGCGACAATCGGGATTGTCGATCAGTTTATCTTGAGGGCCCCCTTGTCCCTCAACTGATCCCTTAAGTACATCATGCCCCTTTCGAAGTAGCCGCTAGTTGCCTTGTCAGCTTCTTCATCGAACTGGGCCGATGACTTGTATTCGTCGACGACCCGAGCCAACCCCGCCTGGTGGTCCTCCTCGGCTTTAACTAGTGCCTCCCTGGTACTCCGAGCATCGTCCTCGGACTTCTTCAGACGCTCCTCCAGCTTCTGCCTTGCCTGCACCTCAGCCTGCAGGTCCTCCTCGGCTTTCTTCCGTCCGTCTCGGAACACCGAAGCTTCTCTTCAGTGGTGAGCACCTTCTGGCGCTCCTTGTCAAGATCAGCCTCGGCCTTGGTCAAGACGTCTAGAGGGTGGCCTTCTCCTTAACGAGGCCCTCGACCTCCGAGGATTTGTTTGCAAAGTTCTCCTTGGTGGCCTTCAAGGCCTCGCAAGGAGATTTCCAGAACCTCCTTATCGTCCAAGTCAAAGAACGCGCGGCACGCTCGTTCGCTAAACTCGGCCAAAAGATTGGCAGCCTGCACCAAAGACAACAAAGCAGCCGATCAGTATACATGGAAGCACAACAAAAATGACAATCAAGGGCCGATCATTACCTGGGCACAAGCAGTAAACCCCTGGGAGTAGACTTCCTCGTGGGGCATGCCGGCCGTAAACTTGATGTCTTCTGGCAGGCGCCCCTCCGTGACCACGATCCTGGCCGCCCTCTGGCTCTTGAAAACCGAGTCCGTAGGCCTCAGTTTGAGCGCAGGGTTGAAGGCCGTCGTCGCGGCCATTTGCTTCTCGCCCAGTTGGCGAGCTGTACCCTCGGTCTCCTCCCTGGTGGCCCCGGGGGCCCTGGTCAGATCAACAACCTTGGGGCTGCTGCCAACCCCCTTGGCCTTGGAAGCGACAATACCTTTGGCCTCGGCTGCCGAGGGGACGACCGTCTACAGAGGCTGGACATCCATCACACCCCCTTGGGCAGCCTGGACTTCATTCGTCGCAGCCTCAGCCGTTCTCTCCTCTCCACCGCCAAGCCGAGGAGCCGGCCTCTTCTTATATATGTCGGCCGGGAGCTCGGCGACCGACTTTATCTTTTTCTTTGGGGGCTCCTCAGGCATGGGCCCCTTACCCTTGGCCTCCTCCGTGGCCACTGGCCCCCTCCGAGGGTGAGAATCTGCCTGGTCGCTGGCAGACTGAACTTTTGGTCCCGCTCGGCTGCTCGTGAGCTGAACCCCTTTCTCGGCGTCGGCCTTCCGTTTGGCCATTATCCGGGCAACGATCTTGTCGTCCCTGAAGTTCACTGCAATAAGAAGATGGTCAGTAACATAAACGGAACAGTAGAGCAAAGTTAAGCCTTAAAGCTATCACTCACCTAGTAGACCGTGCTCGGCCAATTGCGTGGAATCCGCAAGATCGGACAGACGAACCGTCTTCCCGGTCATCATCTTGCGTTGGATCTTCCTCTCCTCCGTCGTCAGAAAAGAAATTTTATTGAACCCTGTGGCGTCGACCACCAACCAGACGTTCGACATAGGGAGAGGCGGACCGCCTGCGGGAGGGCCCACAAAAAGAACTTGTCTTTCCACCCGTGGATGGAGGAATGGTTTCTGGGAGATGGCCGGGAGCTTCTTCCCGCCCCTTTGACTAAAGAAGTACCACCCGGTCATAGCCCGGGCTTCGTTCAAACTAGTCAACTGAAAGACCGATCGGAAGAGGTTCGCGGTCGGAGTCTCGCCTAAACGGCGGACGAACATGATGAAAGCAAAGATGCACCGCCACCCATTCGGAGCGAGTTGTGAGGGGGTGATGCAGTACGTCTACAGAATTTCTACAACTAAAGGGTGGAAGGGGAACCTAAACCCTGACTTCAGAGTGTGCTCGTACACACAGATCTCCGACGTGAGCACGATGCAGGCCCGTTCGTCGGAGGTAGGGAGCCGAGCGCGGACGTTTGTCATGGGCTCCTCGAGTTGGTATGCCCGACAGATCGATAATAAAGCTGCCTCGGTCTTGACTTTACTCGGAACTTTCCAGGCTGGAACGGTAGCGAAGGACGATACCGGCGGTCGGCCACCCCTCTTGCGGGAAGCCTGTTGGGGTGAAGGGCCCGCGGGACGACCACGCTCTTCCGCCTCAGAGGAACTCTTCTCGAATTCCTCTGGGCCGGAGGCCCTAGATTCATCAGACCATTCTCCCGAAGAGGAAGATGATTCATCTGAAGAAGAAGTTTGGGACCGGGTCATTCTTCTGGTCACTCTCACCATACCGGAAGACGTGACACTGTTAGAAGAGAAACTACTGAGCATGAACTGAAAGGGGAACGATTAGAAGACTTACTGGTTGCAGAAAAGGTGACCGAGTGCACGAATGGAAGCTTTAAGACAAAGGTCGACTGGACTCCGAGTGCTCTGGTAGAACTCTGATTGCGGTTGAAGCAAATGGTTGAATGAATGAAACAGGAAGGTATTTATAGGGCAAGCGACTGAAGGTTGTCCCTTCGCGTTCCGAACACGCGTTTTAGCCCCATTGGTTTTCGTTTGCCACGCCGGGCGCGACGTGACTGATTAGCGTGCTCAATGATGACGCTTCTTCTCGAGGCACTCCGCCTCCTGTGGACTGTCAGATTATTATGACGATCCGCGTGAACTCCAGTCTCAGCCGTCCGATGCACTCGGTCGATTCGAAGATGAGTAGCATTTAATGTCATTCGTTCTCGAGGCGCACCGCCACTCGGCGTCCGTCGGATCGTGGATCGATCCGCGTCAAATTGGGAGATCGACGGTCGAGCACTCTCGCATAAATCGAGATTAACGCCTTGAACCCTGCGCCTCAATCAATCGTGCAGACAGAGCACAACCGCCTCTCCTCGGGGACAGCCTGTAATTTAATGCATCCATCAGTCTGGTAGATGGCCTCGTACGACGTGGGTTTTCTCAACAGTAAACTTATTGCACTGCCGAATTCACTGCATCCGACAGCGCAAGGGGTATCTGTTAGGAGGGAAATGATCCATCCACTTAAAATCTTACACGTGTCAAGTTGCGCCTTCGGAGCCTGAGCGCTCGGAGTGTCTCGCACTCGGCATCATGTATTCGGCCTATCATGCATATGGTCTCTCATGCGCTCGGCCTCTTTGGTAGCACTCGGAGTCTCAGGCCTACTCGGCTACGGTTCTCAGACGGAAGCCAGAGTCCTAATGTGATTAGGACTACCTCCGAGGAGTCCTTCTCCCAGTCTGATATGACACCGACTATCCCGGTCGATCATTACTCACACGTTGACACGTGTCAGTCCCAGAGCTGACCGACTTAGCTTCCTTGGCTAAGGTCTCCGACTCCTACTAGGAGTCTACCACCCAGGTGTCCCCCAGTCCGACACATGGCAGTCCTATTGGCGATCTATTTCCCTGAGTCCTGGTGCCTCCATGCCTCTTCCTAATCTATAAGTAGAGGTCATCCCTCAAGGTAAACCCTAATGCACTTACGCACTCACAAGTTGTTATTGTTCATCCTCCACGCTTAAACTCACTCATCGTCCCACTCTCTCTAAACTGGAGATAGCCTTCTGCTATCTCTTGACTGTTTACCTTGGGAATCTAACTTAGGCATCAGAGGGTAACCGGGGCTTAGGCGCCCCCTCCTTTGTCTCATCTCTGTGATTGCAGGTCACTCAGAGTGTGGATCAGCGGGCGATTTCCAACCGTAACACCAGCTAAGCAGGGTCGGACCTCCCAAAACAAAGAGTCAGACCCTCAGTTTTGAAGGGAGGGTCGGACAGCTTAAGACCCTAGGGTCGACAGGATCATCGACCCTCCCATCGACCCTCGGTTTCTGCCGAATATAGAAATTAGGAAATTTCTAAATTTTTTGATTGGATTCTTTCCAAATCCCAATGGGACTTATTTTAGGATGTTCCTAGTCTATTTAAAGGACGTCCCTAAGCCACTTTCACTCCTTTCACAACCCTAATTGAATTGAGAGAAAGAGAGGAGAAGGAAGAGAGGAAGAAGAGAGGCAAGGAAGAGAACCTAGCAAAAAGGAGAAGAGTTGCAGAGAAAAATTAATCTTCTCAGGTATGGATACTAATTCCATGAATTTCTACAGACCTTAGGATAGTTATTTGAGAGAGAGTGATCTCGGAGAAACCTAAACCATCCATCCATGGTTAGGTTTTCATGGGAAGCCATAGGAGGATGCATGAAAACTATTTAGATGGATTATACATGGTTTCAGACCATGGAATGGATGTAGAATGGAATGTAGGAGCAAGCCATAGGACCCCAAATACGAAGAATGGATTAAAAAGTAGAAATTGGACCAAAGTGCACCGAGGGTCGCACCCAGGGTCGATGATCATCCGACCCTAGGTGTTTCTGACCATCGACCCTCAGCATTCGGGAAGTCCAGAAAGAAGGGAGGGTCGATAGACCCATCGACCCTAGCATCGACCCTCAGTTAACAGAATGGTTTTTAAATTCAGAATTAATTCTAATTAAATTCTATCGACTTTGTTAGGTCTTCTAGCAATATAATAATATTATAAAGGTGATTCTAAAGTTTGGAAAAGTATCTTATAGCAAGCTAAGGTGAGGAACCTTAACTCTAAACTAAATTGGTTAATAATAAACTGTTTTCTATTTCTTGAGTCCAATGCAATGTTTGATTCTATGCGAATATGTTTGTAATGTGCATACAGCATGCCATCCAATATTTTTATTACTTGTTCATGCATATTTACTTTATTGTTTATAACATGAGGATGATGATGATGATAGGAATAGGCATGTGCTTGTATGTGTGTGGTTGATGTGCTTGATGCGAGCGAGTATCAGGGGAGGTGTGATGAGAACGTCAATAAACGTTAACCTTTGGCGGGTCTCAGCACTTTAGCTCTATCTCTAACTCAAGTCTTGTGCATTCGCATCGTCGTATCGCCATTACTTTAGCAGAACTATTATGTCATAGGGTATCAGGGGAGGTGGTCTCGGTCCGTGTAGTCTCTGACTCTACCGGGGGGCCTTAGCTCTATCTCTATGGACATTCTGAGGGATGCTGGGGTGAGGCCTTGGATACACTGTTTGGCATTAGGATTGGTTAGTTGCGAGCCCAGTTTGCAGCCCTCGCCAACAGGGGCTTACGTGTTGGTATGACACTATATAGCAATAAACGTAACCTTTGTTATATAATGTTCATGATTCGGTGCATGTGAGTTGACGATAAACGTGATCTTCGGGTAACGTCACACACTCGTGTATAGAGGCGGAGTCAATAAACGCGACCTTTGACTACCTCAACCTTTCTATAGCATACTGCAAACTTTAAACCGGACCAAGGATATAAATTGATGTGCATGCATATGTATTGTTGCATTGTTTTGGCTACTCACTGAGCCGTGATGTGTGCTCACCCCTCGACGTCGAATATTTTTAGTTGATGATGCAGGTTATACCGTTGAAGACTATATGAATGCGTCTGCGTACAGGAACGTGGCAGTCATGGAAGTTGAAGCTGAAGCGGATACACACGACTCCTCTTGCGAGTGCAACTCGTGTGTATTTGATTAGATATTTTATAGGTTTCTTTGTTGGATTTATTAAGACATGTATTTAGTATTTAAATATTTATGTCTCAGTTGAAAACAGAATAATTTGCTATTAAATTAATGATATCATTATAGTTCTCAGTTCATGTTATTATAAGACTTCCGCTATTGTGTATTTACTCTGATTATGATTATGGATGTGTGTAAGTTTAGATAACGCGGGGATAGCCTATTTGAGATCCTGGTTGAACCGTTGGTTTATTAGCGGTTCATCACACCATTCTGGTTAGACCAAAATTGGGGTGTGACACGATGCATATACACCTTCATCATGTTCGTCCGCCGATTGGGAGAGACTCCGACCGTGAACTTGTTTCGATCACTCTTCCAGTTGGCCAGTCTGACCGAGTCCCGCTCCATGACCGGGTTGTACTTCTTCAGCTAAAGGAGCGCAAAAAAGCTCCCAGCCATCTCCCAAAAGCCGTCTTCCATCCACAGATGGAAAGATAAATTTTTCTTCGTGGGTCCTCCCGAGGGCTGCCCTGCTCTCCCTCTGTCGAACGTTTGGCTGGTGGTCGATGCCACGGGGTTCAACAAAGTCCCTTTTCTGACGACGGAGGAGAGACAGGCTCAGCGCAAAATGATGACCAGGAAGACGGTGCGCTATGCCGACCTCGCGGATCCCGTGCAGTTGGCCGAGCACGGCCTCCTTGGTGAGTTTATTACTTGGACACTGCACACTTGTTGTTTCAATTTTGTTGCTAATAGTCGTCTCTTGTCTCATTGCAGTGAATTTCGGCGATGATCACGTTGTTGCTCGGATCCTGCGCAAGCGGACGGCCGAAGCCACGAAGGGGGTTCAGCCGACGGGCGGACCAACGAGTGCACCTCCTCGTAAGGAGCCGAGGGCGACGGCCGAGGCAAAGGGCAAGGGGCCCATGCCAGAGGAGCTGCCGAAGAAAAAGATAAAGTCGGCCGTGGATCTCCCGGTCGATATATACAAGATGAGGCCGGCACCTAGGGTCGGCCGCCAAAAAGAAATAACTACGGCGGCTGCGACGAAGGAAGTCCAGCCTCACCAAGGGGCTGTGAAGGATGCCCAGCCCCGCCAGGCGGTCGCGACAAAGCCGACCACGGCCAACCAGGGCGCGGTGGCGCCTGCGACGAAGAAGACCACACAAAATCCCAAGGTGGTCGATCTGACCGGGACAACTAGGGCCTCAAGGGGGGAGGCCGAGCACACGCCCTCGCAAAGGGATGACAAACTGAAGGCATCGGCGACAGCCTTCTCCCCTGCGCTCGGGCTGAAGTCGACGGACTCGGTCTTCAAGAGCTCGATGGCGGCCAGGATCATAGTCACCGAGGGACGCCTCCCAGAAGATATGGCCTTCACCTCCGGCTTGTCGAACGAGGACGTCTTTAGACGAGCATTTACGACATGCTATCAGGTAATGTTCGGATTCCTCTGTTTTTCTCTTCTTTGTTGTGTTGCGTATTTTGTAGTACTGATTGCGTTCCCTTTTGCGTAAACGAGCAATCTTATAGCCGAGGCCTGCAAACGAGCCGCCCGCGCCTTCATCGACCTGGATGAGAAGGAGGTCCTAGAGATCTCTCTGGGCGAGGCTTTAAAGGCCACCGAGGAGAATCTCACCAATAAATCCTCAGAGGTTAAGGGCCTTGTTGCAGAGAAGGTCGCCCTTCGGGCATCGCTGGACAAGGCCGAGGCCGCCCTCGACGAGGAGCACAAGGGAGTGCATTCGTCAGAAGAAAAGTTTGGTCGACCGAAGACAAACGGCGGTAAGCCGAGGAGGATCTGCAGGCTGGGGAGAAGGCGAAGCTGGCCCTGGAGGAGAGGCTTCGGATGTCTGAGGACGAGGCCAGGTCTGCCAAGGAGGCTCTGGCCAAGGCCGAAGAGGCACACCGAGAGGCCCTGGAGCTGGCCGTGGTCGAGTACCGATCGTCTCCTCAGTATGGGGAAGACGTGGAGGAGGCTGCCTGCGGGTTTTTCCTGAGGGGTGTAAAATATTTGAAGGGATAGCTCACGGAGAGGGGAGTCAACTTCAACTGGTCGGAGATCACGATCATGGCCGAGGTCCTTAAGGATGAGCCAGTGGTGGTTGAGACCTCAGTTGTGGTCGAGGATGATCGAGTGGAGCCGACGGCCCCTGCTGAAGCTGATCGAATGCAGGAGGACAACCTTCCTCCATACGAGGTGCCCCAGACGCCGATCATGGAGCTCTCGGAACTTCCACTGCCGTCCGAGGGTCCCGTGAACCCAACTACCGAGGAGCGCCTGCCCTGAGGACTTCCGAGTGGCCTTGTATATATGTACCTAGGATTTTTTCTTTACACTTTTTTCTTTATATTGTAACTGTACGACTGCCCTTCTTGGGCCTTTGTTAATGAAACACTTTTCATCATTTTGTGCGTCCTTTCTCTTCTCGGATTCTGTTACCCATTCGGCGGTTACCCCTGAAGTGTTGTCGGCCCGGCCCTCTGGTAGCCCGATCGCTGGTTTTGTTTCGAGAACTGGACAGAACTGGCCTGTCACACCCCAATTCCGTTCTATTCAGAATGGTGTGATGAACCGCTAACAAATCAACGGTTCAACCAGGATCTCGAGTAGGCTATATCCGTTTTATCTAAACCCCATACATCCATATTCATAATCAGAGTAAATACACAATAGTGGAAGTGTTATAATAAAATGAACTAAGAATCTACTGTGTTATTAATAATTAAATAGCAAATTATTTTGAACCAACTGAGACATAAATAAATATCAAATACATGTCCTTAATAAATCCAAATAAAGAAAACTAGAAAAATAACTAATCGAATACACATGAGTTGCACTCGCAAGAGGAGTCATGTGTATCCACTTCCTCTTCCACTTCCATCGCCGCTACGTCCCGTACACTGGAGAATTTACATAATCTTCAACAGTCGTACCTGCATCATCAACTAAAAATATTCGACGTCGAAAGGGTGAGCACACATCACGGCTCAGTGAGCAAACAAAACAACGCAACAATACATATGCATGCAGTCAAATCATATCTTTGGTCCGGTTTAAAGTTTGCACTGTGCTATAGAAAGGATAGGTGGCCGCCGCACCTCTATACACGAGTGTGTGGAAACACCCAATGAAAACGGCACCATCGCCCCACATGCACCCAGAATGGCATAATATACACCCCATGAAAAACGGTCATGGCTGTACCGGTTGATACCATACCAACAAATAAACCCCTGCTGGCTAGGGTTGTAAACTGGGCTCGCAACTAACTAATCCTAATTCCAAACAGTGTATCCAAGGCCTCACCCCAGCATCCCTCAGAACATCTATAGAGATAGAGCTAAGGTCCCCCGGTAGAGTCAGAGACTACAAGGACCGAGACCACCTCCCTTGATACTCTACGACATAATAGTTCTACTAAGGTAATGGCGATACGACGACGTCAGTGGACATGACTTGAGTAGACCATGACACAATATACACCCCATGAAGAACGGTCATGGCTGTACCGATTGATACCATCCCTACCCGCACCATATACACTGGCCAAACACAAACATTCACATGCCTATTCCTATCATCATCACCATCATCATGTTATAAACAATAAAGTAAATATGCATGAACAATTAATAGAAATATTGGATGACATGTTGAATGCACATTACAATCATATATGCATAGAATCAAGCATGGCAATGGACTCAAGAAAATAAAAGTAGTTTATTATTAACCAATTAATGTAGGTCTTGTTTCTCCACCTTAGCTTGTTAATAGATCCTCTTCCAAGCTTTAGAATCACCTTTATAATGTTATTATATTGCTAGAAGACCTAATAAAGTCGATAGAATTTAATTAGAATTAATTTTAAATTTAAAAACCATGCTGTTAACTGGGGGTCGGAGATAGGGTCGGAGTCATGATCGACCCCTGGTGCGACCACCCCTATTAAGGACTTCCCGAACACTGGGGGTTGATGCTCAGGGTCTGGTAGGGTCGATTGGCCATCGACCCCCTGTACGACCCCCTGTGGGTTTTGGTCAATTTTCTTTCTTTCAGTCCATTCTTCGTGTTTGGGGTCCTATGGCTTGTTCCTAAAGTCCATTCTATACACATTCTATGGTCTAAAACCATGAATCATTCACCTATATAGCTTTCATGAATTCCCCCATGGTTTTCCATGAAAACCTAATCATGGGTTGATGGTTTGGGACTCTCCGAGATCATACTCTCTTCATTACCTAACCTAAGGTCTGTAGAAACTCATGAAATTAGTATCCATACCTGAGAAGAATACTCCTTTTCTGCAACTCTTCTCCTTTTTGCTTTCTTCTCTTCCTTGTTTCTCTTCTTCTTCTCTTCCTTCTCTTCTCTTTCTCTCAATTCAATTAGGGTTGTAAAAGGAGTGAAAGGGTCTTAGGGACGTCCTATTTATAGAGTAAAAACTCCTAAAATAAGTCCCATTGAGTTTAGGAAAGAGTCCAACCGAAATTAGGAAACATTCATAATTTCTATTTCTGGCGGCAACTGGGGGTCGATGATCCCGTCGACCCCTAACTCCTAAAGTGTCCGACCCCCTCTGTAAAACAGGGGGTCTGACTTTCTGTCTTGGGGGTCCGACCCTCCCTTGCTGGGTATGCGACCCTCCCCTTAATTTAAGTGTTTTTGGGTCGATTTGATACCTGGGATCACGATCTCCTTCACGCCCTTGGTCCATTTGGCTCGACCATGATGGGTAAACCCGATTCAAGGTGGTAAGACAGGGTTAGTTTGATACGGGTCTTACAACTCCCCCCTACTTATAAAAATTTTATCCTCGAAATTGTACTTACCTTCTGAATCAAATAAGTGAGGGTATTGCTTCCGCATAACATTCTCTTCCTCCAGGTGACCTTAACATAATAGATATCTCGGTTGCGTAGTCGTTGAACCTTTCAGTTGGTAATTTCAGTTGGTGTTACTTCAAATGTCAATTTATTAGTCAATTCCGGTAGATCTACTGTCAGGACGTGCGTTGGATCCTTGACATACTTCTTCAATAGGGAAATATGAAATACGTCATGCACACTTGACATAGATGGTGGTAGTGCTAACTGGTAAGCCACTTTCCCACGCTTAGTTAAAACTTCTAGCGAGACACAGAAAACTTCTAATTTCCCTTTCTGTCCGAACCAAGAGAGGTACGGCAATCCGGGAATAGTCTTCCACAAATCTCCGATAATAACCAGCGAGACACAGAAAACTTCTAATTTCTATAATGCTCTTTGGTGCTTCCCACTTAACAGTAGCCTCGATCTTGCTGGGGTCCACTTTGATTCCTTCAGCGGATACTACATGGCCTAGGAAGGCGACTTCACTTAGCCAAAACTCACACTTAGTAAATTTGGCATATAGCTTCTCTTTCCTTAAACACTGTAGGGCGGCGTTTAGGTTCTTAATATGGGTTTCTTTGTCCTTGGAATATACCAATATATCATCAATAAATACAATAACCGACGTATCCAACATATCGTGGAAAACCCGGTTCATAAGTTCCATGAAAGTTGCTGGTGCGTTTGTTAATCCAAAAGACATGACCAAGAATTCATAATGTCCATATCTGGTCCTGAAAGCCGTCTTAGGAATATCACCCTCTTTAATCTTCAACTGATGGTAGCCTGACTGAAGATCGATCTTAGAAAATACTTTTTCCCCTTGCAACTGATCGAACAAGTCATCGATCCTAGGTAGTGGATATCGATTCTTGATTGTCAGCTTGTTCAACTCCCGATAGTCGATACATAATCGAACGCTACCGTCCTTCTTCTTTATGAACAAAATTGGCGCTCCCCATGGTGATATACTGGGTCGAATATAACCCTTGTCTAGCAGTTCTTGTAGTTGCACTTTCAATTCCTTCAATTCAGTAGGAGCCATTCTATAAGGTGCTTTTGATACTGGTGCGGCTCTAGGTGTAAGGTCTATCACAAACTCTGTTGCTCTGTCGGGTGGTAATCCGGGTAGTTCCTCTGGAAATATGTCGGGATAGTCCCGCACGACATCAATATCTTCCATTCGTGGTGCTTCCTTGGTTAGGTCGACCACTGATACTAGATACCCGACTGACCCCTTCTCAAGGCACTTCTTAGCCTTTAGTGCTGAGAGTATGAGCTTGCGTTTACGGGGAAGTTTGGTTCCCGCAAAACTGAATTCTGCTCCTTCTTTGTCTTTAAATGTTAATTTCTTTTCGGCGCATAGTAGGTTTGCAGAATGCTGAGTTAACCAGTCCATTCCTAAGATGACGTCAAAGTCTGCCATCCCAAGTTGGATCAAGGTTGCATCTAAGGTTTTCTCGCCAATGAGAACTGGGCATGGCCCATAACCTTTCTCTAATTCCACTTCTAACCCCATCGGTGACCTTACAAGTAGTTTGTAGTCCAATGTTTTGATGGGTAAGTTCAGCTTCTTTCCAAACGACACAGATATAAAGGAATGAGTAGCTCTTGAATCAAAGAGTACTCTGGCGGATATGCCATTTATAGGTACGATACCTGTGATTTATTTAACTTAGTCTACATGCTCATACAATGTAATACAACTTTAAAGGTTTTGGTCATACCTGTGACCACATCGGGTGATGCGGCAGCATCCTCGGATGTAACAGCATATACTCGTCCTTGATGTAAGTGCTTCTTGGGCTTAGGACACTCCCTTGCCATATGTCCCGTTTGGCTGCAGCTATAACATCTCAGACCTTCAGAATTTGGCTTTGGTTGCTGTTGAGTTACCGGGGTAGTCTTGGATGCAGCAGTAAAGCCTTGAGCACGGAAGGGTTTAAATGTCTTGTTGTGCCCTCCGTTATAAGCATTTCTGGCTGGCCTTTTTATGCCTCTGTTCTGTGTAAAGTAACTTTCCTTCTGGCTCGATTCTATAACTAACTCGAGCAATTTAGACAGCTTCATTATATATCTTCTTTTTCAAACCCAGAACGTGCTCTCTGATGCTTCCTCTAAGCCCGTGACAAACCTACGGGTCTTAGTGTTTTCTTCTTGCATACTAAATGGTGCAAAGAAAAATAGCTCCTCATAATGCTGTTGATATGCATCCACGGACATCTGGCCCTGATATAAACTCAGGAACTCCTTCTCCATAGAATCTCTGAAGCTTTGGGGAAAATACTTCTCAAAGAAAGCTTCTTTATAAATAGCTCAAGTCAATAGGGCGTGCTTGGTCAATAGATAGGCCCTAGTAGATTTCCACCAATGATGTGCATCGCCTTTTAGCATGAAGGTGGCACATAGTACCTTTTCTTCTTCTGTAATAGTCATCATAAGAAAGTTTCTCTCCATCTCGTCGATCCAGTGTGCTGGCCATAACGGATCAGACGGTTTACCGTTAAATTCCATGGGCTTCATCTTCAAAAATCTCTCAACCAGTCGAGAGTGATCCATCTGATTTTGGGCGTATGCCCCAAACATAGGTTGTGGATATTGATAATGAAGCTGAGCTGCTTCCGGACCTGGTACTGGAATCTGTGCAGCTGGTGGTTGAGGTGTTTGAGGTGCTGGGTGGTTACCCACCGGTGCTGCACTGGCTTGTCCAGTCTGCATGGGTGTAGCATGTGCGGCCTGGAACATAATCCCCATTGCAATTTGCATTTGAGCCTGTGCGTGTTGCATTTGTTGCAGCTGCTGTGCTAAGTTCATCACCACGGTTGCTAACTCCGGTGGTGGGGGTGGCAAGTTTGTAGGATTCGCTTAAACTGGATTTTATGGTGGTGCAACCTGTGTATTTCCCTGTGCATATATATTTTCTTGACTAGTTTCCTCCATAGGTGGTGGTGGAACTGCATTTCGGCTCTGCCTAGTTACTTTATGCCCAGACATATTTTCTTCTGAGAATGGGGGTGCCTGAAAATCATCAAAATACGTGAGACAATCATGTTACTTCATGTAGGCACGCTAACCGATATAAACTTTCAAAATTTTCAGCTCACTGTATGAAAATTACTGTCTTTTCTATGCAGGGTCGATGGTGGGGGTCGATGATATGTCCGACCCTCAGTATTCGACCCTGGGAATAACCTGTTCTTCCCGAGAGCTAGGGGTCGATATGGGGGTCGATGGGTGTCCGACCCCCAGGTCCGACCCCTAGTTTTCTGTCAAATTCCCGAGAGCTGGGGGTCGATATGGGGGTCGATGGTGTCCGACCCCCAGGTCCGACCCCTAGTTTTCTGTCAGATTCCTGAGAGCTGGGGGTCGATGATCCTGGTCGAATTGTCCGACCCCCAGACCAAAAATCAGACTTTTAAGATCCGATTCTGGGTTCATTTCCCATAATTTCTTTCCAGTTTCGACTCGTCTCTCACCTCTGAGTTGCTACAGTGCCACTCCGCTGTATTGATCATTTTGGTTCCGTGTTTCGACGTCCACATCACTCCTATAGGTATGTTTTCTCATTTTTACCTGTTTTTAGGTTTCCATTTTTAGGTTTTTGCCCATTTAACTTGTATTTTACAAATTAAAATTTTTCCAACCGTAAAAATTTGATTTACGAAAGCCCTCAAAATTTTTTGAGTTTCATCGGTTGGTTATCGAGAAACTTGAATTTTTGCTCTTTTTGCCCTAATTTGTTGAAATTTTTGATTTATCGCAATTTCTTCAAATTGGATCCCATTAGTTAGAATTTTCTACTGTGTGAGTGTTGTAGGATATGTTAGAACCTACGTAAGTCCTCCTGCCCACGTGTTTGGGTGGCAAGTGAGGATTTTGGCTAACTTACGTCGTTATAATGTCAAAATTTCAGCTTTTCTACCCTACTAACGTACTATCTATTTTTCTTTCTTATTTGCAGATATCATGGCTCGTTATGCCCACTTCGCTCGCAAGAAAGTAGAGGGTGGTCATAAGGTGAACTTGGCTGAGTTAGCCCTGTTCAATGTAGAGAGGGCGTTTGGTGATATGGGATGGTTCCCTGTCATCACTTACGACGCTTGCACCTGTCCGGATTTGGTACGCTAGTTCTATTGTAACCTCCAGGTGGTGGGGGATTACAATGATGTTGAGAGGGGTCATGAGCTGCGCATCACAAGCTATGTCAAAGGGGTGAACATTTCATTTGATTATCGACAGCTGTCCGACCTACTGGGCATTTCCTATGATGGCCCCATGGTTTACTGTGCTCCTGGAGAGCACCAGTTCTCCTCCACCGAGATGAGGGCTGAGATTGATAATCAACTTCTACGACCTGACCGTTGGCAGATGAGGGCATGCTATATGCGTCCAGCTCCATGGGTATATTGCAAGATTATTCAGCATAACCTGATCCCACAGAGTGGTCATTACGAGAGGGTTTCCCAGCTGACCCAGTATCTACTGTACAACATTTGCACTAGACAACCCGTCTGCCTTCCGTACATCATTATGCATACTATGATCACTGCTACGTTGCCCAGTCACACTGGAAACCTTCCATACGAACGTATGATCACTGTTCTGCTTACCTGCCTGGGGGTTGATTTATTGGATGAGAAGATTCAGGAGAAGTCCTTCTCATCGCCTCTAGATTGGGAGGCTATTTGCATGATGGGCATGCAGGATGCTCAGGTCAGTGATGAGGAGAGGAACGCGATGGTGCGCTGATGCTGAGGCAGCTGCCGTCGCTGCTGGAGTTCATGCGGAGCCTACTGATGATGATGACCGCATGTACATGGATGTAGACTCGATACCACCGCCTTCACCTACGCATGCGGCTGGAGCTGGTACTTCATATGCGGCTGGTCCTTCTCATGAGGCTGGTCCTTCTCATGCGGCTGGTCCTTCACACCCCCCTTCTGATATGATGGAGATGTTGCATGAGATCAGAGAGGCTCAGTGCAGATCTGATCTTAGGATGGAGGAGTTACTAGACGCTCAGCGTGTGAGAGTGGATGAGCTCATAGACGCCCAGCGTACATCAGACATAAGGATGGGAGAGTTACTAGACGCTCAGCGGGTGAGAGTGGATGAGCTACTAGACTCCCAGCGGACATCAGCCATGAGGATGAGAGAGCTCATGGAGGCTCAGCACCGGACTGATCAGCGGGTAGCCGATCTTACAGCTAGTCTGCAGACGACCCAGACTCAGATAGCCTGGTTGACTAGAGTCTTCGCTGAGGACTATGACAGAGATCGTGAGGCGCCGCCTCCTCCTTCGCCTCCAGCTTCATGATTGTATCTTTTCTCTTTCTTTGTACTACAGAGTAACTGTCCGGGTTGTGGACTGTACTATATTTTAGCTATGTATATACGTTTGTTTCTTTCACATTGTATTTAAATTTGTTCTTCCTTTAATAGATGCATTATTCTCTTTTAAGTTTGGTCTCAAACATCACTTGTGCTTATAATGTGTTAGTATTACTGTTTTTACTTTTATCCTATCTCAGTTCATAATTTGTCATGAATGTATGCTAGTTCAGCGGACAAGGCCTGAGATGCTCTGATACCAAGTTGTCACACCCCAATTCCACTCTATTCAGAATGGTGTGATGAACCACTAACAAATCAACGGTTCAACCAGGATCTCGAGTAGGCTATATCCGTTTTATCTAAACCCCATACATCCATATTCATAATCAGAGTAAATACACAATACCAGAAGTATTATAATAAAATGAACTGAGAATCTACTGTGTTATTAATAATTAAATAGCAAATTATTTTGTACCAACTGAGACATAAATAAATATCAAATACATGTCCTTAATAAATCCAAATAAAGAAAACTAGAAAAATAGCTAATCGAATACACATGAGTTGCACCCGCAAGATCATGTGTATCCACTTCCTTTTCCACTTCCATCGCCGCCACGTTTCCGTACACTGGAGCATTTACATAATCTTCAACAGTTGTACCTGCATCATCAACTAAAAATATTCGACGTCGAAAGGGTGAGCAGACATCATGGCTCAGTGAGAAAACAAGACAATGCAACAATACACATGCATGTAGTCAAATCATATCTTTGGTCCGGTTTAAAGTTTGCACTGTGCTATAGAAAGGATAGGTGGCCACTGCACCTCTATACACGAGTGTGTGGAAACACCCAATGAAAATGACACCGTCGCCCCACATGCACCCAGAATGGCACAATATACACCCCATAAAAAATGGTCATGGATGTACTGGTTGATACCATACCAACAAATAAACCCCTGTTGGCTAGGGTTGCAAACTAGACTCGCAACTAACCAATCCTAATGCCAAACAGTGTATCTAAGGCCTCACCCCAGCATCCCTCAGAACATCCATAGAGATAGAGCTAAGGCCCCCCGGTAGAGTTAGAGACTACAAGGACCGAGACCACCTCCCCTGATACTCTACGACATAATAGTTCTACTAAGATAATGGCGATACGACGACGTCAGTGGACATAACTTGAGTAGACCATGGCACAATATACACCCCATGAAGAACGGTCATGGCTGTACGGGTTGATACCATCCTTCCACGCACCATATACACTGGCCAAACACAAACATTCATATGCCTATTCCTATCATCATCACCATCATCATGTTATAAACAATAAAGTAAATATGCATGAACAATTAATAGAAATATTGGATGACATGTTGAATGCACATTACAATCATATACACATAGAATCAAGCATGGCATTGGACTCAAGAAAATAAAAGTAGTTTATTATTAACCGATTAATGTAGGTCTTGTTTCCTCACCTTAGCTTGTTAATAGATCCTCTTCCAAGCTTTAGAATCACCTTTATAATGTTATTATATTGCTAGAAGACTTAATAAAGTCGATAAAATTTAATTAAAATTAATTCCGAATTTAAAAACCATGCTGTTAATTGGGGGTCGGAGATAGGGTCGGAGTCATGATCGACCCCTGGTGCGACCACCCCTATTCTGGACTTCCTGAACACTGGGGGTCGATGCTCAGGGTCTGGTAGGGTCGATTGGCCATCGACCCCCTGTGCGACCCCCTGTGGGTTTTGGTCAATTTTGTTCATTTCAGTCCATTCTTCGTGTTTGGGGTCGTATGGCTTGTTCCTAAAGTCCATTCTAGACACATTCTATGGTCTAAAACCATGAATCATTCACCTATATAGCTTTCATGAATTCCCCCATGGTTGTCCATGAAAACCTAACCATGGGTTGATGGTTTGGGACTCTCCGAGATCATACTCTCTTCATTACCTAACCTAAGGTCTGTAGAAACTCATGGAATTAGTATCCATACCTGAGAAGAATACTTCTTCTCTGCAACTCTTCTCCTTTTTGCTTTCTTTTCTTCCTTGTTTCTCTTCTTCTTCTCTTCCTTCTCTTCTCTTTCTCTCAATTCAATTAGGGTTGTAAAAGGAGTGAAAGGGGCTTAGGGACGTCCTATTTATAGAGTAAAAACTCCTAAAATAAGTCCCATTGAGTTTAGGAAAGAGTCCAACCGAAATTAGGAAACATTCCTAATTTCTGTTTCTAGCGGCAACTGGGGGTCGATGATCCCATCGACCCTTAACTCCTAAAGTGTCCGACCCCCTCTGTAAAATAGGGGGTCTGACTTTTTGTCTTGGGGGTCCGACCCTCCCTTGCTGGGTATGCGACCCTCCCCTTAATTTAAGTGTTTTTGGGTCGATTTGATACCTGGGTTCACAATCTCCTTCACGCCCTTGGTCCATTTGGCTCGACCATGACGGGTAAACCTGATTCAAGGTGGTAAGACCGGGTTAGTTTGATATGGGTCTTAGATGGCCAAGGTGCCTCTAGCCTGGAAGTGTTGTCGGATTGACTGCTGGTCAGGTCGAGAGCACTTGATCTTTCAAAATTAGTCATAGGATTGCAGGCAGATAAACTGAGAGAGAATAACAATGCCAAGATTCAAGCTATGACTGCCAGTATCCAGCACCCTTGAACACAATACAAAATAATAGTTTTGGGGCTTATAGCAATGTCCTACAATGAAACCCAAACTAGCTAGGCATTCAACGATTTTCACCTATGCAAGCATACAATACATTGAAAGCAATAAATAGATAGGGGTTGAGAAAATCTCACAACCAATGCTTTTGAATGGCCAACAATATCTTTGGAGCTCTACACCGCTCTCAAGAACCTTCAATAACTTTCATTGAAGGTAGAACTTGATTCACAAAGCATATCTTACTCACAAGGATCCATTCTCCTTCTCACAACTCCAGAATCACCATTGATGTAAAATAATGGCTCTACCAACCTCTCATGAGTATTCAAAACTCTATTAATGAGAAATAGAGAGGTTGATTGGTGATTCCAAACCCAAAAACCCTAGAATCCCCTCTTTTTTTCAGCTATTTTACAATTGTTTCTTCATAATCTTAACTCCTAACATTGCCCAACGAATAAAGAATCCAAATATATGGAAAGTGCAACTTCAACCGTTGGATTTGGAGCTCAGATGAGTAAGTTAACGAATAGAGAATCTAAAAAAATGGAAAGTGCAACTTGAAGCATTGGATTTGTAGCTCAGATGAGTGAGTTAAGGAGGTTTGAAGTTTGGCCAATGAGATATAAGGAAAATGAATCTTTTCAAAATAATTGGTGCACCTGCGTAGCACGGCGTCGCCACTGACATAGCAAGTGTGGTGTCGAGTTCTTATTGCCTGAGAAGGGATCTTCTTTAACAGCCACTGGATAATCTTAAAAAGGCATGATGCACCCTGAACCATTGGATCTATCAAATCCCGTCAGAAAGGGTCGGCTTCAATCGTGGCCACAAGATCTGGATTTCTTCCGCCATCATACCGAACACGCGCCACACCAAATAATGGGTAGAATATCATGCGATGCGGATCAACAAATTATGTTGCGCCCTGCCAATCAGATTTCTCGCGATAGGATCTTGACGCGTCCGACGCAATACACCATAGCCCGTACTCTCTTGGGCCGTCAGATGAGGATCTGTGCATCGTTGGACCATGTCTCGGCTGACATTGGATCTCCTCCTTTGAACATGCCAAAAATATCCTTGGAAATCCCCCAAAACCCCTCTGTAACCGGGGTTATCATTTAATAAACCCTGAGTTGCAAATTTTAGCCGAATGGTGCTTCTCTCTAGGCCTTCTATCGGGCACTTTGTGCTTCTCTCAAGGCAATACGTCAAACATTTGGCCGTAAAAACAAAAACATGTGGAAAGGGCTTCCTGGGAGGGCGGGCAGGGCCATGCCAAGCCTAGAGTGTGCGCAAGCTACTGGCCTATTGCTTGCAGCAGCATGCCTTGCCGCTTGAGGGGCAGTGCATGCATGGCTGCCACTGTGGCGCCACGGCCCTCGGCCAAGTTGGCTGCCATGGTGGCATGCCACCTCAGTACAGTAGGTCCCACCTACCATATTCTTTCTCCTCTTTCTCACTCCACTTTTTTCTCTTCATTCTCTCTCCTGATTCTCTCTCTTCTTTTTCTTGCTTCAGAAAGTGCTGGGGAGATGCCACATCATGCCACATCACAAGTTTCTCTCTTCTCTTGCTGACTCTTGCTGACCACCTCACCAGTGGGGCCCACAGATAGTCACTCTAATCAAACTTGATCCCTTTGCCAACAATTACAATACAAAGTACAACAAGATCCACCATGGAGGCAGAATTTATATCCTTAAAGAAGGTTGAGGTAGAAGTCAAATGGCTTAAAAATTTGGTGGTAGAGATTCTGTTATGGCTTAAACCAATGCCCCCGATATCACTACATTTTGATAGTTAGACCACCATTTATAAAGCAAAAAAGCAAGATATATAACGGAAAAAGAAAACATATATGTATAAGATAGAAACAAACTTATTGTACCTACCAAAAAAAAAACATAGAAACAAACTTATCATAGCTGAAATAAGGATGTTAAAATGGAGGAGTGGTAATAGTACAAAAGATAAAAGATAAAATAACAAAGGAACAAATTAGAGCTAATTTAGGAGTTGCTTGATGAACAATGATGTATGAAGAAGTGTTGGGCAATAAAGAAACAATGTAGAAACAAATTTATTGTAACTGAAATGAGGATGTTAAAATAGAGGAGTGGTAATAGTACCAAAGATAAAAGATAAAATAACAAACAAACAAATTGGAGCTAATTTAGCAGTTGTTCAAACACAGGAAAAGTTATGTTAAAGTTGCTTAAGGTGGTATGTACATGGGCAACAGAGGCCTTTGAATGCTTTCGTACGAACAGGTGATTTCATTTAGATTTAAGGAGCTTAGGGAGCCAAGTTTAGGAGAAGTGACCAGGCAAAACATGCATCACTTAGAACTAGCTACAAATATGGCTTTGAATTGATCTAATTAGAGAAAAATGATCCATGTAGTCGACCCCATTTAGTTGAGATAAGGCTAAATTGAGTTGAGTGATGATGACAGGTAATTTTTTTTTTGGGTAAATTACAACTGAGGTACCCAATGTTTATTACAACATGTTTCGGATACCTCGTGCTTTAAATTTTATGTTTGAGGTTCCTTTTTGTTTTAAAATTTTATAATTCCACTTTTACCCTCATAGATTGTTTGGATACATCTCTCCCAAGTCCCAGCCCTCCCCTTCCCCTCCTCCCTCTTATAACCACTCCCTCACCTCCTTTCAAGTGCAAATCCTCTCATGTCTCTCTCTCTCTCTCTCTCTCTCTCTCTCTCTCTCTCTCTCTCTCTTGCCTCTCTCTTTCTCTCTCATCTTGATTTTATATTTCTTCCATTGGAATCTTGATTGGCGAAAGCCGCACTCTAGACATGGACTAAGCATATTGTCTGTAACAAATAACAATATCAGGACCCCTTGCAAAGCACAAGAGTCATCTCTTAGTTCGAAGAAGCAGAAGGCAGACAGTATCAAATATCGACGACCCTCAAGGGTTCAGCCTCAGTAGTCCAGCTCCAATCTTGTCCAATTCCACTACTCTTTTAACTTGTAAATCGAACACGAACAGCAAATTTTCCGTTTTTGTGTTTCAATGAAAACCTAATCGAGTGCAGCACAGAGAGAACCGTAAAAATAGGACTGATTAAATCATAGGAGTCGATACGATTACAATGTACTTTGCAGCTCCAAATCTGTTCACAAATCCACGCTCTTGTCTCCCATTTTATCCTACAAACATTCATGGCCGTTCTCTGAAAACCTCTCTGCTTTCGTTCTCCCCACAATCTCGTACAGACATAATGAGAATTCCTTGCATTTTGAAATCTTTAGGGACAGAGCTCCGTTGAAGAAATTTGAACCCTTTGTGACTTGTTGATGGTGTCTTAGAACACCCTTGAATCTGGTGTCCCCCTGCCCAGAGAATTTGGACGCCTTCCTTCGCATATTGCTGAAGTGTTGTGTCTCACTTAATCGGCTGTACTTTCAATTGGAATTGCTTTGGATAGGCATTTTCAAACTCGCTTATGTCTTTTTAGATGTATTTGGCAAATCGGAGTTTCGTAAACATTCGGAGGAGAGGGACTGGGAGGGGTGGCAGGGAAGAGGAGGAGAGGATGGATGGTTGGGAGAGATGTATCCAAACAAATAGTCAATGAGGGTAAAATTGGAATAGTAAATGTCTAAAATAAAAAAGGAACCTCACACAGTTAATTTAAAACTTGAGGTACCCTAAATCTAGTTTTTGTAAACATTAGACACCTCAGCTTCAATTTGAACCCCCCTTTTCTTTTTATTTATTTATTTTTTTTTTGGGTTTGGGTTAAGGGAGAGAAACACAAGGGGACTTAAATGATGAAATCTGTGTTTAGTAATGGAACAAAAATAAAAAATGATAAAATGTAAGTGTTTTCGATTGTGAGGAGAACCCTATGAAGCTAAAGCTGCCTGATGAATGATCCATCTAATGGTTCTCTGTTTTTATCCTACAGAGGGAACTTAGTGTCATATTTGAACTCAGTTCTCTCATTACCGATTTGCATATTTAATTGTCTTATTAATAACCAATCAATACTTTCAGGAAAAAAAAACTTTAGTCTCCCATATTTGTCTGTTCTACTGATGAGTTTCCATCATCCTCTCATTGACAGGCTGAATTACACTTTGCACCATCCATGCACCAAAAATTGTGCTCCATCCTTAAAACTCAGGCTCCTCACAATTCTAATCCAGACACACTATAGTTACTCCATTGCTCACTTCATTCAAAAACATTTGTGCCATGCTTACACAAAGCAGAACTATTCAGCCATGAAACTCAGGCTCTTCATCACTTAACCCCATCCAGCCTTCAACCCCAGCCACCTTACAGTTTCTTCACTTCATCCACTAAAATATAATCAGAAACCACTGCCCCTAATGCCACTGTTGTTCTCTCTTGACAGTAGTATTGATAATCGTCATTTGGTCATGAATCAAAGAGCCAAAAAAATCACCTGCTTTTCTGAAAGCAAATATTTTGTCATTTTTTTTCTCTTTTGGGCATAACTGACTGCTAAATTTGAGGATTTCATTAATTCATTTTTATTCAAATCTGGCATTACAATTAAATTGAAGACACTAAATTGTTAGGAAAAATAAGCGCGGAACCCTTTTCCTACATGTGTGTAAATAAGCGAGAAATTCGACAAAAAAAAATGTGAATAGTAAAATGAATAGTAACTATGAATAGTAATTTAGTAAATAGTAAACGTGTGGGACCCACGTGTTCAAAAGGGGTGAAAAACATAAAATTAGAAAGAGCAATCACGCACTAAGACATAGTATTTTACATGGTTCAACTATGCGTACATAGCCTACGTCCACGGGCATAATTGGATCTTCTTCACTATGAGAGAACCGAGAGAACAATCGTTCAATCAACAACTCTGGATTTAACCCAAACCCAAACCCTGTATCCAAATCCGGATACCCCTTGTACATCCATTCTAAACTTACACTTTCAACCCCAGATGAAGAGTATTACAAAAATCCCAACTCCCTTTCTTTCTCTTTCTGTCTTGTTCTATTCACAAGACATTCTCATGACGGATGCTATAATCTCTCTTCTCCTCTTTCTATTTACAAAGAAGAGAAGGAGAGATGGCATTAACTTCTCACCTGCCAACTTACTCACCATCCAAGGAAAAAATGTACGCGCCGATTTAGGTGCGTTCATTTTTGACAAACAAAAGTCATGTCTCCATAATAAATGCATGTCCCCTTTGCATTTGAATTTTTCTTTGCGATACAATAAATGCTGCCAACCTCCTTTCGTGACTTGGGAAGAGGACCCAAGAAACTCCCCCTCCGACTCACAAGGAGGAATCTCTCAATATTATACCTGTCATTCTTCTGCAAAAGTCATGCTTCATCATAGGTAGAACTTTAGTCATCATATCTGCACCATTCTTGTCAGTGTGAATCTTTTTAAGCTACAAGTGCTTCTATTCCAATACATCCCGAATCCAATGATACCTAACATCAATATGTTTGGTTTTGTAATGAAAACTTGGATTCTTATTCATCTGGATGGCACTCTGATTGTCGCAATGAACAATGTACTTGTCTTGTTTCAGCCCTAATTCATGAAAGAACTGCTTCATCCACAACATTTCCTTGCAAACTTCTAAAACAACAATGTATTCAGCTTCTGTAGTTGACAATGCAACATACTTTTGCAATTTGGATTGCCATGACACTACTCCCCCTACAAAGGTAAACAGGTACCCAGTAGTGGGACACTTACTGGCTTTGCCTTGTCCATGTGGAACCTTTCAACCACCTTCTGTATGTATTTCTCTTGTGATAGCCATATCTTTTCTGCTTTTCTATCACGAGAGATCTTCATGCCCAAAATTTTTTGTGTGGGTCCCAAGTCCTTCATGGCAAAGGACTTGCTCAATTCTTGTTTTAACTTGTCAATTTTATTGATGTCTTGCCCTACAATCAACATGTCATCAACATAAAGCAAAAGAATGATGAAATCATTTTCAGAAATGTTTTGAATAAATACACAATGATCAACTGTTGTTCTATTGTACCCATGATCCATCATAAATGAATCAAATTTATTGTACCATTGCCTTGGTGCCTATTTTAAACCGTATAGGCTTTTCTTTAATCTACAGACCATGTGTTCCTTACCCTTGACTTCAAAACCTTCTGGCTACTCCATGTAAATTTCTTCTTCCAAATCACCATGAAGAAATGTTGTCTTTACATCAAGTTGATGAACTTCCAAGTTCATACTTACAACTAGACTCAATACAACTCGTATAGATGACATTTTCACTACAGGAGAGAAAATTTCATCGAAGTCGATACCTTTCTTTTGTCCAAGAACCTTCACAACCAACCTTGCTTTATACATTGGTCGTGGACTATTCTCTTCAGTTTTTAATCTGAATACCCATTTTTTATTGAGTGATTTCTTACCTTTAGGTAAATTTACCAAATCATAGGTGTAGTTCTTATGCGAGAATCCATCTCCTCTTGCATAGCTTTTAACCACTGAGCCTTTTTCTTATCAACATTGGCTTCTTCAAAGCATTCTGGTTCACTTGCATCTGTTAGTGTAATATACTGATGAGGTGGATACCTGGTTGATGGATGGTGTTCTCTAGTGGATCTTCTCAACTGGGGTTCAGCTAGTAGCTCTGGAGAAGGTTACTCCCCCTGTCCTTTATTATTTGTAACATCTACAGGAGCTCCATCACTGATTGCATCTCCATTGTCTTTTTGCACATCTCCCCTATCATCATGCACCATAGGTGGAGTAGTTGGATCAATATTTCTAGGGTCATCGACAAATGGTTGAGTCTTTTCAGCTTTATCGGAGTCCTCAATCGTCTAGTCTTCAAGAAAGACCACATCTCTGCTCCTGATCACCTTCTTCTCAGTAGGAACCCATAACCTATAACCAAACTTGTCATTAGCATATCCTAAGAAAATACGTTGTTTTGATTTGTCATCAAGTTTGGATCATTCATCTTTTGGAATATAAACACCTTCAAATGATTGTAGGATATGTATTTTTCCCTCCATACTCGTTCAAGGACATCTCCATCTAAGGGAGTTGATGGAGATAGATTGATTAAGTGAACACTTGTTTGCATGGCTTCTTCCCAGTAACATCATGGCATCTTTGCTTGTGAGAGCATGCATCAAATTCTTTCTATGATGGTGTGAGTCATTCTACAACACCATTATGTTGAGGAGTCTTGGGAACTATTTGTTCATGTCGAATACCATGATCATTGCAGTATGTTGCAAATGGACCAATGTAATCACCACCATTGTCAGTACGAATGCATTCGAGAAATTTTTTTTGTTTTTCTTTCAACCAAAGCATGAAAATGTTTAAATACATCAAAAACTTAATCTTTAGTTTTTAATGCATATGCCCACACTTTTCTTGAAGCATCATCTATGTAAGTAACAAAATAAGAAACACCACCAAGTGATTTTACTTTCATAGGGCCACAGACATCGGAATGTTCCAATTCCAAAATGACTTTTTTCTTTGAGGGTAGCTTTTATTGAATGTAACACGATGTTGTTTACCAATTAGACAATGAACACAACAAGTTAAGGGTGTACCTTTCATATCTGGAAGAAGGTTCTCTTTTGCAAGAATTTGCATCCCTTTCTTGCTCATGTGGCCAAGTCGTCGATGCCACATGTCTACAGCAGAATCATCCTCCATTGTGTTTACTTCAGTCTTACATATTTGCATTTTTGTTTTGTACAAAGTGCAACACTTACTTCCTCTCGCCACAACAAGGGATCCTTTGGTAAGCCTCCGTATACCATTACCAAAGTGATTGTGATATCTCTCTTCGTCTAACATTCCAGCAGAGATCAAGTTTAAATAAAGTTCTGGCACATACCTCATGTCTTTGAGAGTCAATTTATAGTCGATATCTGTCTCGACAATCACATCGCCCATCCCCATAATTTTTGATGTGTCGTTGGTGCCCATTCTTACGACACCAAAATCTCCTGTCTTAAGAGAAGTAAAAAATTCTTGGGTAATTAACTCATACCACCCCTAGAATGCAAACTTACTACGCATCACCCTATAAGTTGATGATATTTACTCATACTACCCCCTAAACCTCTATGGACCATTATGCCCTTAGTCCATTTTCTAACAAAAAGCCCAATAGTCATTTTTGCCCTTTTCAAAATGAAAAACCCAAAATACCCTTTAAACCCTTTTTAGAGAATTAAACCCCAAATCTTGTTCTTCTTCTCCATTGGGCTTCAATTATTCTTCTTCTCCATCGTCGGTCTACGGTGAGACAGTTGATTTTCAGTGTTGGTAGGTATTTCTCTTCTTCTTTTCTTTTCTTCTCTTCTTCCAGCCTTCTCTGGTTCTCTGGTTCTCCTCTTCTATTCTCTTCTCTTCTTCCATTCATCTCTGGTTCTCTGGTGCTCTTCTTCTCTTCTTCTATTCTCTTCTCTTCTTCCACTCATAATGAAGAACATGGGTAGAGCCTACCAAACAAATGAACAACGTCTCTTAGTCGGCTGTGAATCCAATGGATAGATCTGAATATAGAGAACAGTCTTTGTAAATAAAGGGCTCCTACCAAGAGCACACAACAACTAAATGGGACACTCAAGTATAATAGTTTTAAGGTGCTGTAAATATGGATCTAGATCCGCAAGGCAGCAGACCACAACCAAGTCGAGTGGCTGTGAAGATGGGTCTGGAACTACTATGAATAGAGATCTCGAACAAATGGGAATCTCCTATTGGAAAAAAAAAACTGACTCTCGAAGTGCTGCCCAGAAATAAAGCTGTTTAGAACTGAAAAAAAAAAATTCTGAATCTGCGCTTCTCCGTCGGACCTAGTCAGCTACTTCTTCTCTGCTTCTTTGCTTATCTTCTACTCTTCTCTCTTCTTCGCTGTCTTCTTCTCTTCTGGCATCCTCATTTGAGCAATAGCAGACAAGGAGTGAGGGATCTAGAGAGAGAGAGAGAGAGAGAGAGAGAGAAAGAGAAATGGCATCCACTTTCACTGTTGCTTTCATTAACTTTTGCTAACCACAAGAGCTAACCTCCGAGCTCTGACGCCTTCATTAAGCCTTTGCCAGTGAGAAAATCATTGAAGGCGATAACTAGGAAATCATCAAGAGCGGATGCAAAGCTTGAAGTTCAAGCATCGCTGAAGGAGAAGGCTTTAACATGATTGACAAAAACTGCTTTGACAGCTTCTATGGTAGTTCCAGAGGTGGCTGACGCTGCTAGATCTGGGCTATCTCCTTCTCTTAAGAACTTTCTACTCGGCATTATCGCTGGAAGAGTGGTGCTTACTGTTATCATTGGGGCTGTCATCGGAGTTGCCAACTTTGATCCTATCAAGAGAAGCTTAGAAGAAGGGGAGAGGAGAAACTATTATTTGCAAAAAAGTTAATTTTCTTTTCTTCTCTGTCTGTTTAATAATTCTCTACAATTTTTGAACTCTGTTTTGTTCTTCTTGTTAATTTGTTACTTTTAAACTTTGTTTTTATTTGGTGTTCTCAAGAAGAAATTCGATAGGCTAGAATTCCCACCTCCCCGCTAAAGAAAAGAGAAAATTTTGCATACACCAAACCAAAATAAAAAAATGGGAGAAAAGATTGGTGATATCGTTGAAGAATAGCTGCCGCCTCCATCGAAACAGAGTTCACACTCCAACATTGCCACTTCCATCGAAACAAAACTACAAAACACCCACAAGAAAATCCTTCATGAAAAACCAAATCCAAAATCCCAAACACTCCTTCCGTCGCCATCGCACTCCACCATCACCGTCTCACTCGTCTCCACTGCCGCACTCCACAGTCAGGCTTGAGGTTCCTTTGAACTGTAGAGATTTTAGGGATGAAGTCAGATTTTAGGCTTTAGTGAAGGATACCTATTTTAGTCTTTTCACCATACCCATAACGGTAGTTTAGACATTAAAAGAGTTTAACCTTGATGACATCATCATTTTTGGGTCTTAGTGCAATAAGGATTGAAAAACAAGGGTAGTATGAGTAAATATCGTCAACTTATAGGTTGTTATGTAGTATGTTTGGAATCTAGGGGTGGTATATGTAGATTACCCAAAATTCTTTGTGAGGGGTAATGTAAGACCCGTATCAAATTAACTGGTCTTATGACTATGTACCAGGTCTACCTATCACGGTCGAGCCAAGTGGACCAAGTGCGTGAAGAAAATCATAAGACCAGGTATGAGTCTAACCCAAAAATAGAAAATGTGAGGGTAAGGTCGCATGCCTAAACAGGTAGGGTCGACCCCACCTCAACAGAAGTCCAACCCATGACTTTTTAGTCGTAGGGTCGCATGACTAAGATGGTGTAGGGTCGACGGATCCTGCGATCCTACGTCCGACCCTACGATGACAGACAGAAACCATAAATTAGGAAACTTTCCTAATTCCAAGGGGTTCCTTCCTAAACTTGATGAGACTTATTTTGGAGGGTTTTTCTCTATAAATAGGACGTTCCTTAGCCTCTTTCACTCCTTTTAGAACCCTAATTGAAAGTGAGAGAAAGAGAAAGAGAAGGAAAAGAAGAAGAGAAGGAAAATTGAAGAAAGAACTAAGGAAGAGGAGGAAGTTCAGAGAAACCTCTGAATCTCAGCCAACCTCAGGTATGAACCTAATTCCCTTCATAAATTAAGAGCCTAGAATAGATTATGAAGAAGTTAAGATTAAGAGAAACCCAAATCATCCATCCATGGACGAGTTCCAAAGGAATCCATGGAAGTAATCATCATAGACAATGAAAAGTGTGTAAAGATCATAGTTATGAGCCATAGAACAATCTTAGAATGGACCTACAAGACCACAGGATCGATCACATGCCCTCAGGAAGTCCCAGGGAGGGTGTGGTCGCACGTAGGGTCAAATGGTATCCAACCCCACGTCCGACCCTACACCCTAGGGTCGTAGAAAACTGCTATCCTAGGTGTTACACTACCTGCGACCCTACGATTTCAGCTAGTCTAAATTTGTTGGAATTAATTCTAATTAAAATATATCGACTTGTTAGGCCTTTCTAGTGATTTAAAGATGATTCATAAAGCTTGAACGAGAATATACACTCAATCAAAGGTGAGGGAACAAGACCTAAACTAATTGGCTAATAATAAATTATTTTTATTTATTGAGTCCAATACCATGTATGATTCTATGATTGTATGATTGTAATGTGCATATCACATGTCATCCATTATTCCTGTTAATACTGTTCATGCATATTTAATTTTATTTATTATAACATGATGATGATGATGATGCTAGAAATAGGCATATGAATGTATGTGTGTGGTTAGTGTACTTGATGCGAGTCGAGCATCAGGGGGAGGACGTGACACTGTGGTTGATCCTGGTCACTAGACTCTAGCTCTATCTCTACTCAAGTCTTGTCTACTAGCATCGTCGTATCGCCATTACCTTAGCATAACTATTACGTCGTAGGGCATCAGGGGAGGTGGTCTCGGACCATGTAGTCTCTGACTCTGCCGGGGGGCCTTAGCTCTATCTCTATGGATGTATTGAGGGATGCTAGGGTGAGGCCTTGGATACACTGTTTGACATTAGGATTGGTTAGTTGCGAGCCCAGTTTGCAAGCCCTCGCCAACAGCGGCTTACGTGTTGGTATGGGTAGAGCATCAGGGGAAGTGTGATGCGGTGCGGTCCTAAGCACTTTAGCTCTATCTCTATTCCATGGTGGGTTCATGTGGGGGCGACAATGGTGTTTGATCCGTTGGACGGTTCCACACATTCGTGTATAGAGGTGCGGCGGTCACCTATCCTTTCTATAGCACATTGTAAACTTATGAACCAGATCAAAGATAAGAATTGTATGCATGCATATGTTTGTTGCATTGTTTTGTTTGCTCACTGAGCCGTGATGTGTGCTCACCCTTTCGACGTTGAATATTTTTAGTTGATGATGTAGGTACCACAATAGAAGAATATATAAATGCTCCGATCTATGGACATGCGGCGACGATGGACGCTGAAGTTATGATGGAGTCGCATGATTCGTCATGCGAGTGCAACTCTTGTATTTTTTATTAGATTTGTTTCGATTATACAAAAAATATAATTGATTATTTTATTTACTTATATCTTATTCAATGAAAGATAATTGGATATTTTATTTATGTTATTACTCTTAGAATTCTCAATTCATTTAATATATAGGACTTTCACTATTGTTTATTTACTCTGATTATGGTTGTGGATGTGTATGGTTTAAGCAAACGGACACAGCCTATTTGAGATCCTGGTTGAACCGTTGGTTTATTAGCAGTTCATCACACCATTCTGAATAGTGTGAAATTGAGGTGTGACAACTTGGTATCAGAGCTCTCAGTCCCTGTCTATTAAACCAGTATATTTCCATAAAAGTTTGTAAACTGAGTTAGGATAAAATTTAAAAGCTTTAATAAGAACACACTATAAGCACCTGTGTTATTTGAGATAAAAATTTAGAAAGGGAATAATGCATATATAAAAAGGAGAAATAAGTTTTATATACATCAAATAAATTGCACGTTTACACATATTCAAAGCAGAGTACAATCCACAACCCGGATAGTTACTCTATAATACAAAGAAAAACAAAAAGAAAATATATCATGGAGCTGGAGGTGATGAAGGAGGAGGTTCCTCGCGATCTCTGTTGTAGTCCTTAGTATACACTCTAGTCAACCAGGCTACTTGAGTCTGGATCGTCTGGAGACTAGCTGTCAACTCGGCCATCCGCTGATCAGACGCACGTTGAGCATCTAAAAGCTCACCCACTCTCCCATCAATCGCGCGCTGAGCATCTAGAAGCTCTCCTACTTTCCTATCTGTCGTGCGCTGGGCATCAAGAAGCTCTCCCACCCTCAAGTCCGTTACGTGCTGAGCCTCTCTGATCTCACGTGGTAATCCCATCATATCATCAGATGGTGGCTGTGAAGGACCAGCCATTGTGAAAGAGCCCGAGACGGACCAGCTCTAGTAGAATGTGGAGGTGATGGAGGAGGTATAGCGTCTACATCCATATACATGCGATCCTCATCCTCAGCATCACCCCCATGGACCCCTGCTCTGGCTGCTGCTGCTATTGCTGCTGTTGCCGCCTCAGCGTCTGCTACCTCTACCCGAGTACGAGGACGCACCAGAGCGTTACTCTCATCATCATTGAACTGAGCATCCTGCATACCCATCCTACAGATGGCCTCCCAGTCCAGAACCGATGAGAAGGTCTTCTCCTGAATCCTCTCATCTACTAAATTAATGCCTAGGCGGGTGAGCAGTGTAGTGATCAGACGTCCGTAGGACATGTTGTCTAGCTGACCAAGCAGCGTAGCACAGATCATCGTCCTCATGATAATGTAAGGTAAGCAGAGAGGCTGCCTAGTGCAAATGTAGTAGAGGACATACTTGGTAAACTGGGAGATCCTCTCATGGTGTCCACTCTGGGGTATCCACTCTGGGGTATCAGATTGTGCTGGATGATCTTGCAGTACACCCGAGGCTCTGGACGTAGGTTGATCGCTTTCATCTCCCAGCGATCATCTCTAATAAGCTGACTGTCAATCTCAGCATGCATCTCCAAGGATAGAAATTGGGGCTCCTTGGGAGCACAGTACACCAAAGGGCCGTCATTTGATATGCCCAAAAGATCAGCCAACTGCTGGCAGTCAAATGAAACCTCTACCCCTTTGACATAGCTCGTGATCCTGAGCTCCCTACCCCTCTCTGTGTCATTGCGATCCCCCACTACCTGGAGATTGCAATAGAACTGTCTCACCAAATCCAGATGGGTACAAGCGTCATAGGTGATCACAGGGAGCCAGCCCATGTCACCAAATGCCCCCTCCACGTTGAACAAGGCTAGACTAGCCAAGTCCACACAACGACCCCCTTCTACTTTCTTACGCTCATAGCGAGCATACTGAGCTTCGGCCTCGTTGGAGCGGAAATGAACTGGGTCATGAGCCCTAGGCACCTTGGTACCAGCCATATTATCTGCCAAAATAAAGAAAAAAAATAATAGATCAGCAATGGTGAAAAACCCAAAAATTTCGACATTATAACAGCATAAATTGATCAAAAGCCTCACTTTTCACCCAAACACTTGGGTAGGAGAACATACATAGGTTCTAAACCATCCTGCAAGGCTTATACAGTTGGAAATTTAATCTAGAAAGATCGAATTTGAAGAAATTTCAATAAATTCGAAGAATCTCAAAAATTAGGTCAAAAATGGAAAATTTCACGATAACCAACCGATGAAACTCGAATATTTTTTAGGGCTTTCGTCCGTTGGGTGACCAATAGCAAAAGACCCCAATAAAAATTAAATTTTTACAGTTAAAAAAAGTTTAATTTGAAGAAAACGATGTAAATGAACAAAAACCTAGTTTAGAAAGCTTTAAAAATGTGAAACAGTAGAGAGCATACCTGAAGAGAAGGAGCGAAAGTCGCGAATGGAAGAAATGATCACCAAACACTAGGGGTCGTTATTGTAGCAACTCAGGGAACCGGGTTGAGTTGGAAGGAAGGAGAAAGAATGGGAATCCAAAATCAGGTTTAAAAACCTGATTCTGGATCGTAGGGTCGCACAATTCGACCAAAATATGCAACCCTACGTCAGACCCTACCATCGACCCTAGGTTCTCGGTGATCTAACAGAGAACCAGGGGTCGGACCTAGGGTCAGACAATTACAGACCCTACCATCGACCCTAGGCTCTCGGTGATCTGATAGAGAACCATGGGTCAGACCTAGGGTCGGACATATACCGACCCCACGATCGACCCTAGGCTCTCGGTAAGCTGACAGGGTTTCTTAGGGTTGCATACCCTAGGGTCGCATAAGGACCGACCCTACCATCGAACCTACAATGGAAAATATAGTATTTTGTCAGAATGATCTGAAAATTTTGAAATTTATATTGATTAGTTGGATTTTTACTTGAGAACAACTTATGTTGATTGCCTTACATGTGCTATGATTGTTTTCAAACACTACTACCACCAGAACAGGAAATAGGTGGGCGAAGGGTGACTAAACGAGGCCGTAACCCAATTCCACCACCACCACCTGTGGAGGAAGACAGCCATGTAAATCATGAAGCACAGGAGAATCTGAATACGGCACCGCCAGTGGCTAGTGGACAGGAAAATCCTACAAACTTGCCAGCCCCACCTACAGATCTGGCTACAACAGTAATGAACTTGGCTCAACAGCTGCAGCAAATACACCAGGTGCAAGCCAATATGTGGACTGCTATAGGCATGGCTTTTTCAACTGCACATACAACACCTATGCCAGTAAGACAAGCTAGCACAGTACCAATGGTAAGCAACATGGTACCCCACACACCTCAAACACCAGTCATGCTGGCTCAAGTACAGAATCCTGAGGTAGCTCAAGGTAGTTACCAGTATCAACCACCTATGTATGGGGCCTATGCTCCATATCAGCTGGACCACTCCCGACTGATCGAGGGTTTTCTGAAGATGAAACCCAAAGAATACAATGGTAAGCTAGCAGATCCTTTGTGGCTAGCATACTGGATTGATGAAATGGAAAGAAATTTTACGATGATGATAGTGAATGAGGAGGAAAAAGTGCTGTGTGCAACCTTCCTGCTGAAAGGCGATGCACACCACTGGTGAAAGTTCACATGGACTTATCTATTAACAAAGCACACCCAATTGACCTGGGATATATATAAAGAGGCATTCTTTGAGAAGTATTTCCCTATAAGTTTTAGAGATTCTATGGAAAGAGAGTTCTTGAGTTTATATCAGGGCCAGATGATTGTGGATGCATACCAACAGCGTTATGAGGAGCTGTTTTTCTTTGCACCCACCAGCATGCAGGAAGAAAATACAAAGACCCAAAGGTTCGTCATGGGACTTAGGGGAAGCATTCGCCAGCATGTTCTGGGATTGGAAAAGAAAGTCTACAATGAAGTAGTACAGATTGCCCGAGTAATAGAGTCGAGCCAGAAAGAGAGCTATTTTGCTTAGAATAGAGGTATCAAGAGGGAAAATGGGATTTCTTATAATGGAGGGAATACAAGGACATTCAAACCCTTCCGTACTCAAGGTTTCAATGCTGCAGCCAAGACTACTCCAGCAGCTCAACTGCAACAAAAGCAAAACATTGAAGGAGTAAAATGCTTTAACTGCATAGGACATTATTCAAGAGAGTGTCCTCAACCCAGGAAGCAGCTACAACAAGGAAAGGTTTATGCTATTACATCTAAGGATGCTGTCGCATCGCCTGATGTGGTCACAGGTATGACCTGAACCTTTCATTTTATGTTACATTTTGTGATCATGTAGACTAAAACTAAAACAAATCACAAGTATTGTACCTATTAATGGCATACCCACTAGAGTACTCTTTGATTCTGGAACTACTCATTCTTTTATATCTGTGTCATTTGGAAAGAAGCTGAATCTACCCCTCAGATCATTAGATTACAAACTGCTTGTACGATTATCGATGGGATTAGAAGTGGAATTAGAAAAAGGTTATGGACCATGTCCAGTTCTTATTGACAAGAAGACTTTGGATGCAACCTTGATTCAAATTAAGATGGCAGACTTTGACGTCATCTTGGGAATGGACTGGTCAGCTCAGCATTCTGCAAACCTATTATGTGCAGAAAAGAAGCTGACATTTAAAGACAAGGAAGGAGAAGAGTTTAGTTTTGCGGGAACCAAACTTTCCCGTAAACGAAAACTCATCATCTCTGCATTAAAGGCTAGGAAATGCCTCAAGAAAGGAGGAGTTGGGTATTTAGTATCAGTGGTCGACCTCACCAAGGAAGCACCACGAATGGAGGATATCGATGTTGTGCGTGACTTTCCAGATGTATTTCTTGAAGAACTACCAGGACTACCACTCGATCGAGCGACAGAGTTCATTATAGACCTGATACCTGGAGTCGCACCAGTATCTAAAGTACCCTATCGAATGGCTCCTACTGAACTGAAGGAATTGAAGGTACAATTACAAGAATTATTGGACAAGGGTTATATCAGACCTAGCATATCGCCATGGGGAGCGCCAGTATTGTTTGTAAAGAAGAATGACGGTAGCGTTCGACTATGTATAGACTACCGAGAATTGAATAAGCTTACAATCAAGAATCGGTATCCATTACCTCGGATCGATGACTTGTTCGATCAGTTGCAAGGTGCCAAGGTGTTCTCCAAGATCGATCTTCGGTCAGGATACCATGAGTTGACGATTAAGGACGGTGATATTCCAAAGACAGCATTTAGAACAAGATATGGACATTATAGATTTTTAGTCATGTCTTTTGGATTGACTAACGCAACCGCAACTTTTATAGAACTCATGAATCGGGTATTCCATGATATGTTGGATACGTCGATCATTGTGTTTATTGATGATATATTGGTCTACTCCAAGGACAAGGAAACTCATGAATTTAAGAGCCGCTCTACAACGATTAAGGAAAGAGAAGCTTTACGCCAAATTTACAAAGTGTGAGTTTTGGTTAAATGAGGTCGCTTTCTTAGGCCATGTTGTATCCACTGAAGAAATTAAAGTGGATCCCAGCAAGATTGAAGCCACTGTGAAGTGGGAAGCACCAAAGAGCGTTGTAGAAATTAGAAGTTTCCTAGGTCTAGCTGGGTATTATCGACGATTCGTGGAAGACTATTCCAGAATTGCCGTACCTCTCACCAGTTTGACTAAGAAAGGAGAAAAGTTTGTTTGGACTAATAAATGTGAGAAAAGTTTCCAAACATTGAAGGCTAGATTGATATCTGCTTCGATCTTGATTATTCCTATTCCAGGACAGCCATTTACCTTGTACACTGATGCGTCGGGATTGGGTTTAGGATGTAGACTTATGCGAGGAGAACAAGTAATTGTGTATGCTTCAAGACAACTGAAGACACATGAGAAGAACTATCCCACTCATGACTTGGAATTAACAACATTAGTACATGCTGTCAAGATATGGAGACATTATTTGTATGGAGAGAAATTTCAGATTAAATCAGATCATAAGAGTCTCACTTATCTTTTTAATCAAAAGGAGTTGAACATGAGACAAAGAAGATGGCTGGAATTATTGAAAGATTATGATTGTGATATCTAGTATCATCCAAGAAAAGCTAATGTAGTTGTTGATGCGCTAAGTAGAAAAGCAATGATAAAATCTCAAGGAGAGGTTAACACAACTGCAGCAATGTGTGCTACAGGAAAAGTGTTCAATTACGATAATGAGCAGTTCATGATAGATGCACCAGGTGAATCAACCAACCAAGGGCTTATTCATCGGTTTTCAAATATGTTCTCAACATTGAAGATTGTACCTGATATAATTGATGAAGTAAAAGCAGCTATTAAATCAGACCCTTATTTGAGAACGATACAAGAAGACATCAAAAAAGGTAGGACTATTCCTGAGTTCACCTTAGACGATGAAAAGGTACTGAAGTACAAAGGAAGAGTATGTATTCCTGAAACAAAAAATTTGGACATTAGACACCGACTAATGAAGGAAGCTCACTCCAACGCCTATTTGGTACATCCTGAAAGTACAAAGATGTATCATGATTTGAAGAAATTATATTGGTGGAGAGGAATGAAAGCAGATGTAGCTAAATTCGTGTCTCAATGCCTAAATTGTCAGAGGGTGAAGGCTAAATGACAAAGACCTACAGGACTGTTGCAGCCGCTGCCAGAACCAGCATGGAAATGGGACTGCATTACTATGGACTTCGTCACCGGGTTACCATTGACTCCTCGAGTAGTTGACGCTGTCTGGGTGATTGTAGATCGTCTAACTAAGACAACTCGCTTTATACCAATACAACCACAGTATACCCTAGAGAGGTTAGCCAAGCTATATGTGGATAACATTGTTAGATTTCATGGTGTACCTGAAAGCATTGTGTCCGATAGAGACCCACGCTTTACTTCAAAGTTTTGGGAAGGATTGTAAAAGGCTATGGGTACAACATTGAAGTTCAGTACTGCATTTCGTCCTCAGACAGATGGACAGTCGGAGCGTACCATTCAGATTTTAGAAGACATGCTTTGAGCCTGTGTAATTGATTTTAAAGGATCATGGGATGAGAAACTACCATTGATCGAGCTCGCCTATAACAATAGCTATCAAGCTACTATACAGATGTCACCCTATGAAGCACTGTATGGTAGAAAGTGTCGAACTCTTTTGTTTTGGAATGAAGTTGGTGAACGTAGCATCGTTGGACCAAAATTTATTGAAGAGACTTGTCGAGTAGTCGACATTATTAAGGAAAGAGTTAGAATAGCTCAGAATCGTCAGAAACAGTACGCAGATACTCGACGCCGAGACCTTGAATTTGTTGTAGGTGATAAGGTATTTCTGAAGTTATCACCTATGCAGGGTTTAAATGATTCGGACAGAAAGGGAAGCTAAGTCTGAGATATGTTGGGCCATATGAGATTTTAGCCAAACGTGGAAAGGTGGCTTATCAGTTAGCACTACCACCATCTATGTTAAGTGTGCATGATGTATTTCATGTCTCATTACTGAAGAAGTACGTCAGAGACCCAATGCATGTTTTGACAACAGATCTACCAGGTTTAACTGATGATTTGACATTCGAAGTAGCACCAACTGAAATCAGTAGTCGAAAGGTTCAACGTCTATGCAACCGTAACATATACTATGTTAAAGTCACCTAGAGGAGCCGAGATATAGAAGAGATCACACGGGAAGAAGAGAATGCTATGCGAAAGCAATATCCTCACCTTTTCGACTAGAAAGGTATGTAAAAATTTTGAAGATGAAATTTTTAATAAGAGGGGGAGAGTTGTAAGACCCGTATCGAACTAACCGGTCTTACCACCTTGTACCAGGTCTACCTATCATGGTCGAGCCAAGTGGACCAAGCACGTGAAGAAAATCACAAGACTAGGTATGAGTTTAACCCAAAAATAGTAAATGTGAGGGTAGGGTCACATGCCTAAATAGGTAGGATCGACCCCACCTCAACAGAAGTCCAACCCATGACTTTTTAGTCGTAGGGTCGCATGACTAAGAAGGTATAGGCTCGATGGATCCTGCGACCCTACGATCGACCCTACGATGACAGACATAAACGTAAATTAGGAAACTTTCCTAATTCCAAGGGGTTCTTTCCTAAACTCGATGAGACTTATTTTGGAGGGTTTTTCTCTATAAATAGGACGTTATTTAGCCTCTTTCACTCCTTTTAGAACCCTAATTGAAAGTGAGAGAAAGAGAAAGAGAAGGAAAAGAAGAAGAGAAGGAAAATTGAAGAAAAGACTAAAGAAGAGGAGGAAGTTCAAAGAAACCTCTGAATCTCAGTCAACCTCAGGTATGAACCAAATTCCCTTCATAAATTAAGAGCCTAGAATAGATTATGAAGAAGTTAGGATTAAGAGAAACCCAAATTATCCATCCATGGACGAGTTCCAAAGGAATCCATGGAAGTAATCATCATAGGCAATGAAAAGTGTGTAAAAATCATAGTTATGAGCCATAGAACAATCTTAGAATGGACCTACAAGACCACAGGATCGATCACATGCCCTTGAAAAGTCCCGGGGAGGGTGTGGTCGCACGTAGGGTCAAATGGTATCCGACCCCACGTCCGACCCTACACCCTAGGGTCACAGAAAACTGCTACCCTAGGTGCTACCCTACCTGCGACCCTACGATTTCAGCTAGTCTAAATTTATTGGAATTAATTCTAATTAAAATATATCGACTTGTTAGGCATTTCTAGTGATTTAAAGGTGATTCATAAAGCTTGAACGAGGATCTACACTCAATCAAAGGTGAGGGAACAAGACCTTAACTAATTGGCTAATAATAAACTGTTTTTGTTTATTGAGTTCAATACCATGTATGATTCTATGATTGTATCATTATAATGTGCATATCACATGTCATCCACTATTCCTGTTATTACTTTTCATGCATATTTAATTTTATTTATTATAACATGATGATGATGATGATGCTAAGAATAGGCACATGAATGTATGTGTGTAAAGTGTACTTGATGCGAGTCAAGCATCAGGGGGAGGACGTGACACTGTGGTTCATCCTGGTCACCAGACTCTAGCTCTATCTCTACTCAAGTCTTGTCCACTAGCATTGTCGTATCGCCATTACCTTAGCATAACTATTACGTCGTAGGGCATCAGGGGAGGTGGTCTCGGACCGTGTAGTCCCTGATTCTGTCGGGGGGCCTTAGCTCTATCTCTATGGACGTATTGAGGGATACTGGGGTGAGGCCTTGGATACACTGTTTGACATTAGGATTGGTTAATTGCGAGCTCAGTTTGCAAGCCCTCGCCAACAGGGGCTTACGTGTTGGTATGGGTAGAGCATTAGGGGAAGTATGATACGATGCGGTCCTAAGCACTTTAGCTCTATCTCTATTCCATGGTGGGTACATGTGAGGGCGGTAATGGTGTTTGATCTATTGGGTGGTTCCACACATCGTGTATAGAGGTGTGGCGGCCACCTATCCTTTCTATAACACATTGTAAACTTATGAACCAGACCAAATATATGAATTGTATGCATGCATATGTTTGTTGCATTGTTTTGTTTACTCACTAAGCCATGATGTGTGCTCACCCTTTCGACGTTGAATATTTTTAGTTGATGATACTGGTACCACAGTAGAAGAATATATAAATGCTCCGATGTATGGACATGCGGTGGTGATGGACGCTGAAGTTATGATGGAGTCGCATGATTCGTCATGCGAGTGCAACTCTTGTGTTTTTTATTAAATATGTTTAGATTATACAGAAAATATAATTGATTATTTTATTTACTTATGTCTTAGTCAATGAAAGATTTTGGATATTTTATTTATGTTATCACTCTTAGAATTCTCAGTTCATTTAATAAATAAGACTTCCGCTATTGTTTATTTACTCTTACTATGGTTGTGGATGTGTATGATTTAAGCAAACAGACACAGCCTATTTGAGATCTTGGTTGAGCCGTTGGTTTATTAGCGGTTCATCACACCATTCTGAATAGTGTGGAATTGGGGTGTGATAGGTAACATGGTATGACGCACCTGTGTCAATGACGTAATTTGAGTCATGGCATGTAGAAGTGAGATAGGAATTTTCATAGCCTGAGGAGATAACGATATCTCCATCTGAGCTGATGGCTGAAGTGTCTCTTTCATCTTTCTTCTCTTCCTCTTTGTTTTTGAGCTTCCAACAATCTCTCTTTATGTGTCCTACCTTTTTACAGTAGTACCATGTGATACTTCATTTCGACTTAGATCTTCCTTGTGACTTCTCACGATCAAAAGGTCTTTTGGTTTTACTTCTCCCCCAGCTTTCTATGACAAGTGCCTCATGATGAGACGACCCTGATGACTTTCTCCTTATCTCTTCGTTAAATAAGCTTCCAGTCACAAGGCTCATTATTAGTTTATCATCTGGTATGGAGTTACTAAAAGACACTACCAATGTCTCCCAGCTGTCTGGTAACGAGCTGAGAAATAACAATGCTTGCAACTCATCTTCAAGCACCATCTTCATAGAAGACAGTTGATTTACTATACTTTGTACCTCGTTCAAGTGTTCTACAACTGAGCTACCTTCTTTATATTTCAGGTTGATGAGGTTTCTGATCAGAAAGGCTTTGTTGCCGATCGTCTTTCTCTCGTACAAACCTTCGAGCTTTTTCCACGATGACTCTACTGATGTCTCTATGGATACATGATGGAAGACAGAGTCATCTAGCCACTGGCAAATAAAGCCAACGGCTTTTCGATCTAAAGCCTTCCATTCTTCATCAGACATTTTCTCCGATTTTGACGTGGGACCCTCTATGGGTTCATGCAAGTCTTTGTAGTATAATAAATCTTTCATCTTTGCTTTCCAAATCATTCCGTTGCTCCCGTTCAAGCAGATCATCCGTGCTGATATGCTTGCCTTCATCGTCATTGTTTACACACCTTTATACAAGTCTAGTTCTGATACCACTTGTTAGGAAAAATAAGTGCGGAACCCTTTTCCTACCTGTGTGTAAATAAGCGAGAAAATCCGACAACAAAAAAAACATGAATAGTAAAATGAATAATAACTATGAATAGTAATTTCGTGATAGTAACCGTGTGGGATCCACATGTTCAAAAGGGGTGAAAAACGTAAAATTAGAAAGAGCAATCACGCACTAAGACACAGTATTTTACGTGGTTCAACTATACATACATAGCCTACGTCCACGGGCATAATTGGATTTTCTTCACTATGAGAGAACTGAGAGAATAATCGTACAATCAACAAATCTAGATTTAACCCAAACCCAAACCCTGTATCCAAATCCGAATACCCCTTGTACACCCACTCTCAACTTACACTCTCAACCCCAGATGAAGAGTATTACAAAAATCCCAACACCCCTTCTTCTCTTTCTGTCTTGTTCTATGCACAAGACATACTCACGACGGATGATATAATCTCTCTTTTCCTCTTCCTATTTATAGAAAAGAGAAGGAGAGATGGCATTAACTTCTCACCTACCAACTTACTAACCGTCCAAAGAAAAAATGTATGCGCCGATTTAGGTGCGTTCATTTTTGACAAACAAGGCAACTTTGTTCTTCTTCTTCCTGCAAAAGTCATGTCTCTATAATAAATGCATGTCCCCTTTGCATTGAATTTTTCTTTGCATTACAATAAATGCTGCCAGCCTCCTTTCTTGACTTCGGAGGAGGACCCAAGATGAATCCTATATTTTGCCGATAGACTTCTTTTATAAAAAAATCGAAAAAGATTTTCTAGGAAGTCAACCTTGTAGATGTTAGTCAGTGAAGATAGGTTTTGGATCCATGTATGGTACCACAAGCTATATCAGTTTAGTATGCTAGCATTTTTGTCTGATAGAACTTGCTGTTATTGCTTAGTGACAGCAGCATTACTCTTACGAATCGTAAGGTTTTATGCAATGGTAAATTCTGGTCAGATTCCAAGAGAGGATTGTCATATAGAATCGCTGCAATCTTGAAAATTTTATTCATTCAATGATAAAACCCTTGGTATATTTTAGCTTGTTGACACCCTGTCCAGACAGTGCAATCAGTGTTGTCATTGTTGGCAACCCTAGCAGAGAAAGTGATATGGAGGAGAGAGAGTATCTGTAGAACTCTCCGTCAGTCATGCAGCCGAAGAGAATGAAGCTTAGTTGATGAGAAAGTCCAACTGAAGTGGAAAGAAAGAAGAGAGAGAAAGAAGAGAGAGAAAATGGAAGAGAGAGAAAGAGGAGAGAGAATGGGTGGGGACCAGGTGGGTCCCACCTTGGGTGGCCAGGCCAGCATGGCAGCCAGCCCTGGCCAGCAGGGCCGATGCCCGTGGCAACAGGCCAGCAGGGCATGCGCATAGGCCACGCACAGCAGGGCAGCGCAGCAGCATGCTGCGCGCAGCAGCATGCCGCGCGCAGTGGCATGCCGCGCGCAGCAGCATGCCACGCGCAGCAGCATGCCGCGCGCAAGGCATGCCGCGCGCAAGGCTTGCTCGGCAGCACCGCGCAGCAGAGCCCCGCGTGCAGCAGCGCAAGCAGCAGCATGCCGCGAGCGCGCAGCAAGCCAGCGCCGCGCGCATGCGCAGGGCAGTTGGCATGCACGCAACCTGTTCGACGTAATGCCGCAATGAAGGAAATGTCCGAACCTTACTGAAAAAAAATCGACTTACAGGGAATTACCACACATTCACAGGGGCATTTTAGACATTTTACATGGGAGCATATTCCGTATGGAAGGCTCGGATCAAGCCATGATAGCTAGATTCCAAATGAAAGGCTCACAAAAAGGCGGGATTCGGTGTAGCGTCAGAATCGCGCCAAGATCCCATCGCGCGGCTTCCGATTGGCTGGAGGCAGTTTAAAAGGATGGTTTGTGCCGCACAGAAGAGACCCCCTGATTCGGTGGAGCGCGCATAGATTGCGCATGTGCACAAGATGCGCATCTAAAGGCCATTGTGGACTCCGATCGCGCCTGACGTGATGAGGCCGATCGGAGGGTCCTGAGAAGATCCCGCCAACTCTTGACCGATCCAACGGTCAAATGACGAATATACCCTCTCCGCCAATCAGAAGACGACAGCGGCGTACCTTTACGTCAGACGCGGCAACGATTGTGTGCGTCGCGGCGCACAGAATCAGCCCAGAAGATTCCATTTGGAATAATCTGATCGGCCGAACTTCAAATGGCCATATCTTGGCCGTCCGAGCTCCGATTGAGGTGATTCAAAAACTCACGGTTTTCTCTCTCCGAGTAGAACCTCTTAGAATGAAGAAATCAAGGTTTTGGATAGCTGAGCTGCGGGTTTTGGGGAAAATAGTGCTTTGGGGCTCTCTTTGAAGAAGAAATCACTCTCCACCTTCCTCCTTCTGATACACATGAGTATTTGAGCAGTTTGGAGTGAAGTGTGAGTATGAGTGATAGCTTGATGTGAATGATGGTGTGCGAGATGCATTGGAAGAATGCCGGAGTTCTATTCTATTGACGAAGCGTATCTATCACTACTGGAGAGCTTAGAACATCCATTTGGTGAGAACCTATCTTGCTGTGGTCACGCTGGGAAGGTAATCACGCACACAAATCCTATTTATTGTATCAGAGATATATGGGAAGGGTTTGTATGAATATCTGTAATACACTTTGTATAACCTGTCAAGTGGGTGCTTGACTGGAGTTGGGGTAGGTGCCTCGAGCACAGTTGTAGCTGTGAATGCGGTTGATGTTGTAGCATCGGGGTTGTAGGTGCAACCGTAGCATTTCTGTTGTGTATCGGGTATATACGAAACCCTTGTTAGGGTATTGCCCCGTGGAGTAGCCATCACAGTGTGTGATTGGTGAACCACGTTATATTGTTTGTCCCATGCATGTGATTGTGATTGTGGAATAGAAGTCCGTGTGCTGCAGGTCTGGGTGTACACACTTGGCAGACCAAGCCCCTGGTATGGATACCTGTGGGTGGGTGGTTGGTGTGTGTATGAAATATGTTTGACAGATTGTCTGTGAGAAGGTCTCAAGAAATCAGCTCAAGGCAGCATAGCACAGTTTGATCAACAGCTCTTGGCAGCAGTGTTCATAGCATCAGGACAAATTGTTTAGTGGAAAAAGTTTTTAGTGGCCACTGATTCACCCCCCTCAGTGTCAACCTGGGACTAACATAGCTGAAGATTCAGGTCTTTATCAGAGTTATAAATCTGTTTTGTTTCTCTTACCTTCATAATAAAACCACACAGTTGTCCTGTCTTAACATAAATATGAGAACAGAGGTCATAAGTGAAAGAACAAGATGAAGTTTCTCTACTTGGGTAAGTCAAAAGGGTAATCTACAGACTAGCATAAATTTGTGAAGTTTGAAGTTTCCATCCTTGAGTTCTTGTGATGTTGTGATGTTATCAAAGCTTTTATTTATATCAGAACGCACTTGATGGTTTTGCTTTGTGAGAATATTGTTAATGGCTTCCTGATTTACTCAATCTTATCTTACAGATCTTAAAACTACAACAAAGAATTTAAGCTTTACAAGCTGGAAAAGCGAAGGCATAACTTTCATTTGCAGGTTTGGACTTTTATGTGGCAGTGTCTGCTTTATCAGTGGCTTGGGATTGAAATGTCCTATCAATATCTTATAACATGGGGCCACTTCTAGATCACTCGTTTGTTTCCCACATGTATTGACAGCACTCTTAGATGTTGGCTTCTGCGTCTCACTGTAATACACTAATACTTGAATTGATGGGTCACATTTCCCCATTTTGTTGAGATAGAATAGCATGAATGTAGAGTCATTACATTTCTCCTTTTTGGTTTAGAATAGCTTTTTTCTTGAAGCCACTTTAGTACTGATCCTGCTACCCCAGATTCATTTAGTTGAGCAATTCGTTCTATACATTACATCAATATCAATTCTTTGAAGGCACTCCAGTCAGCTTCGAGAAGTGTAAGGCGCTCTAGTTAAAGCCTTTGTCAATGCTTCTTGAATCCGAAGAGGAATGCTGTTATCATCTATGGGGAGCAATGATCGTTTGTTACGAATTAAATATAGAGATTTTCTCCGAAGTTATATTTCCTTGAGCAAAGGTGCAGTAATCGACGGCAAAAGTTAATATTTTTGCCCTTTGCAGGTATGAGTGGTCCGTTATTCTTAGAATGCACTGATGAACTTGATATGACACTGAGAGGGGGGGTGAATCAGTGTCTGAAACTTTTCTCTGATTAATTACTGCTGCCCAGAGCTGATGGAGATATATTCTTTTACACACACACAAGCGTATGCAAATCTACCTCGCTACCACTCAGTGGCCAGGTCTACCAGATTTGCACACCCATCAACTGCTTTCGAATGACCATCAATATCTCTGAAGCTTCACACTGCCCTTAGGTACTCTCTAACAGTCTTCAATGATGATAGAGATCGATTCACAGAGCACACCTCATCGACAGGCTTCCAATCTCTTCCACACAACCCATAATCACCATGAATATGAAAATAAAAGCTCTACTGACCTCTCACAGGGATTTAGCACTCCATTGATGCACAAAGAAGAGGCAGTTGGTGATTGATCACTCCCACAGAGCACGAAACCCTAGAAAACCCTTCCCATAAGCTTCAAAACGCTCTTTTCAATTTTTATCTACATTTTCACGACTCCCAACGGTGCCCAATAGATAGGGCATCGAAAAATATGAATGCTGCAATTTGAACGGACCGATTTGGAGCTCGGATGAAGAAGTTATGGCAGTTTGAAGATTGGCTAATCTCGGATAAGGAAAGAGAATCTTTCCTTATATAACCTGCACCTGCGCTACACGGAATCAGGTTAGTATTCCATGCAACAAATAGCATTATAATAAGCTGCATCCGCCCAATCCGAAGGGTCGCGGGAGCATCAAGATGCGATCGTCGCACTACACCTTAGCCCGCCTCAATCTGGTCCATCAGATTAGAATCTGAGAAGCGTGGCTCTCTCTTGGCCACTGATATCGGATCTTCTTCTTTATTACTTGCCGAAAATGCCCTTAAATAACTTATGAAATACCGAAATTGCCCCTAAACAATTTGTGAAATCACTTTTTCGAGCGATCCGACAGAAACTGCGATATCTCTCTCATCCGACGTCGGAATTGAGTGATTCAAGTTGCGTTGGAAAGATAACTCGACGCTCTACATCTTTCCACTGTCGGATTTCCATGAACCTTCCGCGGGACCCACCAAAAATAGACCCAAAGTTAAAACTCTGTCAAACCTTGGAATTTGAACCCGAAACTTTGTGTGCATGCATGCCAAGTGTCGTGGGCTGCCGTGTTGGCATGTCACCTTGCCACCATACCTGTGGGTCCCACTCACATTTTTTTCTCTCTCCTCTTTCTCTCTCTTCTGATTCTCTCTCTTCTTTCTCTCTCTTGAATTTCTCTCTTCAATGTCACAACACTAGAAACATGAGAGACATGAACATGATCAGAAAAGCTTCAAGAACACTGTCGCATCATCAGAAACTCGGCCGCATCATCAAAAACTCGGCCACATCACCAGTGGGGTCCACAAACACTCTCTCTCATCAAAATCAGTGTAATATCCCATTTAACTCATTGTAAATCATCTGAAACACATATTGAACCTTGTAGAACACATAAGTAAAGTTGCCACATCTGTGCCACTGCACTGACACTCTCTCTCCTACACTGACACTCTCTCTCCTCATTTCTCTGACTGAATACTCATAAATACTGTCACATCAGCCAAGTTGCCAACAATGACAACATAAAGTCCAACATGCACTTCATTCTTCCACCACCTATGGTAGGATCAAAAAAGCACGTTGTCTATGTTTGGGTTTTAAGGCAGGTTTTTGGTAGAGGTTTCTATAAACTCATTTCCAGGGATTATATTGTGTCTATGTTTTCAATAGTAGCTGGGGGAAACCATTTTTCAAAAATTATCAATCCAGAGAAATATTTGTACCATAGTTTTTAAAACCAGACTGATTCGGCGATTGAACCAGGAAAACTGGAACCATCATTATGTTAAGGTGAGAAAATTTCTCCCACCTCCCCTTAAGAATACCTTTATGGCAACCACCCCTGAACTTGACACACAATGTCAACCACCTCCTCTATTTTTAAAAATATTCCCTCCCAATCTATTTGGTGAAAAGATTCATGATCATCAATATATTTAGGACAATAATACTCTCAAAATTATAAAAGATCTTTTTCAAAAATCTATAATCTAATTTAAGAAAATAAAACCGCCAGTTATAGTCGTTGTCAGTTATCTTGATTGGCTCTGCTACTGAAACACCAGCAACGCTAACTAATCAATGAAAAGTCTGAAATTTGCAGGGAAGAGGATGAGTCATTGATGACTTCATTCAACTAAATACCCGACATGATTACAGCCTAATCTGTGTTTCTTTCGTAGTCCCCTTTGATGCTCTTCACTGCTAGTCCCCTATGGATGAACCTCCCTCTAACCTGCACCAAGTACGCCAACCCTCACCCTATCCTTCACTTCCTCAATAGCCTTCTCCCTCTCATCTACTCTGAGCCTACGACAACCATTGCGAGGGTATTCCCTTGCTCCCACTCTAGTTCCCACCCCTCAATAGCCACAACCAAAGCTGACTATCACATCCTCCTCTTCCTCTACTGGCAGACACCCAATCTACAGAGGAATCCGAAGTCGGAATGGAAAGTGGGTATCTGAAATCAGAGAACCACGTAAAAGCACCCGCATATGGTTCTGCACCTTCCCCACCACCGAAATGGCAGCTTCCACCTATGACGTTGCAGTTCTCGCTCTGAAGGGCGCCGATGTCCATCTCAACTTCCTAGACTCTGTACCCTCTTACCGGATTCCTGTTTTCACTTCTCCATCTGATATACATATTGTAGCAACAGCAGCTTCCCCTTCCAGGATGCCGAAGCCGGTAACCTTTGAGAGACCAGCAATGAACACAAGTGCCCCCGAGAGTAACGTTGATTCTACTGCAACTCCTACAGCTGTGGCACCACAGGGAGAAGAAGAATTCTCGGATAAGGAAGCACTATATAAAATGCCCAAATTGCTTGTGAACATGGCTAAGGGAATGTTAATGACCCCGCCAAGAATAAACTCGCCACCGTCTGACGACGATTCGTCCGGAGGTTCCGACGCAGATAGCCTCTAGAATTACTAATCTTAATTACAAACATAAAATTAATACAAACATAAAATTAAGGTATATATAAATCAATATTGATTTCTATTAATATTTACTTGAATGAAGTCATCAATGTCTCATCCTCTAGTCTGCAAATTTCAGACTTTTCATTGATGAGCTAGCGTTGCTGGTGTTTTAGTAGCAGAACCAATAAAGATAATTGGCGGCGACTATAACTGACGGTTTTATTTTCTTAAATTAGATTATAGATTTTTGAAAAAGATTTTTTTTTTATAATTTTAAGGGTATTATTGTCCTAAATATATTGGTGATGATGAATCTCATCACCAAATAGATTGGAAAGGAATATTTTCAAAAGTAGGAGAGGTAGGAGAAATTTTCCCTCTTGTTAATTTGCTTTGGTCTGAACATAGGACTATTTTAAAAAAAAAAAAAAAACAATTACATCAATTAAACATGGTATGTATGCCAATACATAGGAGGTATTTGATTGAATTAGAGTTTGAAATTCGACATATGGGTAATCTAGACTATGTTCTCTCTATCCAACGGTTGGAATAGACATGTCATCTGCTTATGTGACAGAACAGATTATATGTGACATTTGGAAAAATAACAAACCCTTATTACAATATATATATATATATATATATATATATATATATATATATATGGGGAATTATTAACATAACAAGGGTTTGCTATTTATCCAAACATAGCAAGACACCAATTATCCTCTTAAAACTATTAGTAAGGAAGGATGTGAGTGAAAATAAATCTATAAGGATAATTTAGTAAATAATATTCATTGCAGGAATTCAAGTAAAACTGTATAAAAAACTAATACTGTAAATAAATTATCTTAGGATAGGGTTAAATTGTAATTGCACTCATCCCTATCCGATACCGATTCATTGAACCATGATCTAAATCTAGGTAATGGACACAATATTGAACACGTCCAAAACCAATTCGATCTGGACTGATTCAGAGTATGGATCCAATGGGAAACCAACATGTATCAAATCCTCATTAAAATAGAACTAAAATAGGTTGGGATCGAGGATCAAATCAGGGATCGACTAGGTTCCAACCGATATGAATTGGCCGATCCAACCGATCCAACACCAATACCTTGAACCATGGTTGTAAAACCAGGTATCGGACACAGTACCGGTTATGTCCAAAACCTTTGATCTGGATTGGTTTGATATACAGATCCAATGGGAAACTGACACATGTTCGATCCTCATAAAATAATATTAAAACAAGCTGTGATCGATGATCAAATCAAGAATTGACCAAGTCCCAAACCAATACGAATTGACCGATCCAATTGATCCGATACTAATACCTTGAACCATGCTCATCAACTATTACAATAGGGATGGTGCAAGAAAAAAAAAAAAAACAAATCTTTTTCTTCCCACCATACTTATCAAAACCTGTCTTCTTTTTTTTTGGATGAATAAAATAACAGCAAAAAACCTATCTTCTTAATATTTGATTAACAAATCTTTTTCTTTCCATACTTATCACAACCCCATCTTAATATTTTCTTAAGAAATCTACTCAATATATACTTAATAAATCTACTCACTCACAATTAAAATAATAAGAAAATCATGGTGTAGATTATAATAAATGAAAATAAAATAATGAAATATCTATTTTTCCCCCACCAAATTGATCCTTGAACTTTCCTCTACTCATTGCATTATGGTCTTTTCACCATTTTGTGAGTTTAGGTTGTAAGTATAGCTTAATCGATAATAGGTTTCACAACCCAAACCTATACATGGTATGAGTACAACCCTCGCGGGCGTTGGTCTAATGACCGACCCAATAAAATTAAAACCCAACTTTATATCATAAAAATAATCCATCTCAAACCAATTTAACATAATAAAACTATTAACACTACTGGTGGCAATCTAATGTCTATTAAATAAAAAGATAAATATCCTTGAAATTAAACTTCAAATCCTTATACAACCAAATCCACAAATTTGAAACTTGTAACTAAAATCTTAAGGGTGAATCCATGTGTCCTCTATGCTTCATCTTGTTCCCCTTTAGCCACCTCACCATTTGTAATATAATTGTAAGGTAGTAAACTCACTAGCCCAATAAGACTATATACATTACAGGAATACAACAAAAAGATGTATACTGAATCAATTCAATTCATGAAGGCATGAAAACTCGATTTTCAATTTATTCTCACACACTTACACTTATTATCTATCATTTTAACATCTCCACATTTATTTTCATTTCTAACCAGCTGTTATGAATAATTAGTTACAATTGTTATAGTAGAGAGTTTACCATAATCAAAATATATTTCCGGTCATCCGTTCATGACCCCACTCTCATTTATCTGTGAAATAACGGATGGGACTCAGATGGCAATGACTCTCTATCCTATTGTCTTTTTTTGTTCTCTAATAGATACAAAGTGTAACTAAATCTCCATTCTCTCCACATTCTCAACATTCTCCTCTTTCTTATGTGATAAACCATTATTAAAAGATGCAATTCTTATAAGTGAATAACTAGTTACCATTGTTCTAATAGAGAGTTTACCATAGCCAAAATATATTCCTGGCCATTCGTTCATGACCCCACTCTCATTCATCAACGATGTAATAGATGGGACTCAGATGACAATGACTCTCCATCTTATTGACCTCATTTACTCTCTAATAGACACAAAGTGTAACTATTTATCCATTCTCTCCACATTCTCAATATTCTCCTTTATTATATGACAGTCATTATTAATGATGCAATTCTTACAAATGAAATACTGAAATGAAATGAAAATAGATTTTCTCTTATCACATTCATGTAAATAATAAATCATATAAACAACAATGAATAAAAAAATAACAATTAGCCACCATTAAATAATTAAACATCACTAAAGCATATGGCATAAACTAGCAATTCAGTGACACCCTAATGGTGTATACATGTAACATTCCACTTACCTCTTTTTCTTTGTACACACACACACACTGATCGTCCTTTCAATAGTTAGCAACGCAATATGTGAGTATTATGAAGCTTACTATTAATAATCATGTACCAACTACCTAAACAATATCTAAAGCACCCCTAGACTCCACCTCTAGACCTTCAGACTAGATCCCTAAACAATGTACAAAAACCAGCGTCAACATCCGTTTATAACTTAGTGTAGAAGTCAATATTAAAATCAGTATTAAAAATCAATATTAAAATTAGTATTAAAAATAAGTATTAAATTTAGTATTAAATTCAGTATTAAAATTCAGTATTAAAATCAATATTAAAAATTAGTATTAAAAATTAGTATTAAAATCAATATTAAAATAAAGAAAAAATTTCATTTACACCCCATCAAGGATTGCTAACATCATCTACACCCACAAGATTGCAAAAACATCACCTAGGTCCACTAAACTGACGAAAATCACTAAAATTATTGAAATACAGTTTTACCTCTCATATTATAAATTGAAAATTAAATATAATATTGATTTACTAATTTGACCTTCGATATCATATGGAGATTCCTTTCTTCCATTTTCCCTCTCTTTTTCTTCCTCAGATTCTGATAGACAGAATTCCGATCGTACCAAGCTTTGGGTGGACACAAAGCAGGTCACAAGAAGATCAAGGGTTGTATCCCATCTTTTTCCACTCGAACCCTTGAAGCTTAGTACGAACCAGGTAATGTAGAACTCAATTTTGTCACTGCTGATCATAGAAACTATCCAAATGGAGGTAATACCAGAGAACACCGCTTAAACCTGACCTGCCAATTCTTAGAAATTGATTAAAGAAACAAAATTCTCTACCTGCCCTAAAAAAATTGGGATTTTCTTGGGAAAACTTTAATTACTCTCTCGACTAGGAAAAGAAGAGGCAAAATCGATTGAAGAAATAGAATCCTGCTGTTGCTTCTTTGTTCTGCTACCAGCTATCGTTGCTCCTTTACTCTAATATCCCTTTTAGTAAAACCAGAATCATCACTCACCTCACTTTTAGTTGTGTGATCGCGACCAAAATGGCAAGCACCGTCAAGATCAAGATGGAGTACCCAAAAAATGTTGACAGCAGATGCTGACGCCCTTGGATTCTTAATGTCATGTTTTCAGCTGCTCTTCCAGCTCCACTGAGATAGATTGCCTTGATTCCTTCTCCTCTGCTTTCCCTTCTTTTCACTTTGTTTTCTACCAAGAGGGAGTCCATCCATAGAGATTATTACAAGGTTTCACTCCTATTCTTGCTTTGCTCTCGTCTCAGGTATTGTTTTCTCTTCTTTCGCTTCCCAGTCTCCCCCTCCCCTGAACAATTTCCATTTCAGAATTGCTATTTTTTTCCTTCATCTTTCTCTCTCTCTTTCCGTCAACATTTCGATGGGTGCAATCTGTTGCAGGGTTTGTACTTCCTATACTTGTTGCTTCCGTTGGCATCAACTACCGACAGATCGTGAACGATCTCCCCTAGCTAAAAAAATGTCGTTCCTCTGCTCCTCTCGATTGGCATCAGTAAAGTAAAACTTTACGATGCTGATTCCCGAGTGTTATGTGCCTTCGCCAACACCGGTGTCGAATTCGTTGTTGCCCTGGGAAACGAATACTTGGCGAAGATGAGGGATCCGGAGAATGCTCGAGTCTGGGTGAAAAGAAAAAAATTCCAAGATTTCTGAGTCAAAAGTCCTAAGATTTCTGGGTAAAAAATTCTAAGATTTCTAGGTGAAAAGATGAAATCTCTAAAATCTCGAAATCTTGACTTCATTGAAATCTCGACTTCACAGTTCTAATACTTGACGAAGATGAGGGATTCAGAGAATGCTCAAGTCTCGAGTTCATGGTGGGGCTTGCTGCTGCCACCCTCTTCAGCTTCTTGCCAGATGAATCTGACCATCTGTTGGAGAAGAGCAGTAGAGGAAAGAAGAAGAGGAAAGGAAGAAGAAGAAGAAGGAATTACGTAAAAAAAAAAAAAAAAGAAGAAGAAAAAGGGTAAAATGGACTTTTACTTTATTCTAAGGGTAGTATTGTCCATGGAAAGTTTTATTTCAGTTGACATCAGCGATTAACGAAAATATTTTGATGGAGTGGACTTCTTTGATTACCACAGCAAACGTTTTGTGTAGTAGATGATGTTTTTTGCATTCTTGTGGGTGTAGATGATGTTAGCAATCTTTGATGGGGTCTAGATGAAATTTTTTCTAAAATCAATATTAAATCAATATTAAAATCAGTGTTAAAAGTCAATATTAAAATCATTATTAAAAATCAATATTAAAATCAATATTAAAATCAATATATAAAATAATAATAAAATCAGTATTAAAAATTAATATTAAAAACCAGTATTAAAATTAGTATTAAAATCAATATTAAAAATTAGTATAAAAAATCAATATTAAAATCAATATTAAAATTAATATTAAAAATTAGTATATAAAATAGTATAATATCATTAAAAATTTAAACTGAATAAAAAAAGAATAATATTGCACACCTTATCCACATGGCATACCAAGGACTAATCGTCATTTAGTTGTCTGAATGTTACCTAGTGACACTAAACGAACTACAAATAATTAATTCATAAAAATCTAGGGTATTACATCCTCGCCTCTTAATAAAAATTTCATCCTCGAAATTTGCATGTGCCTTACTCTTTAAATAATTATGGGTAGCGAGTCATCATCTCATCCTTGTGGTCCCAAGTTGCTTCTTGAGTTGAATGACTCCCACATAATACGTTTACCAAGGATATAGTCTTGTTCTGCAAGACTTGTTCTTTTCGTTCCAAAATTTAGGTCACTATCTCCTCGTAAGATAGATAATCTTTTATCTGTGTTGCTTCGTAACTCAAGACATGGGAGATATCTGGCACATACTTCTTCAACATGGACACAAGAAATACGTTATGCATGGATAAGATAGGGTAGCAATGCAATTTGGTATGCTATCGATTCAATCCTCTTAAGGATTTTCGAATGGTCCAACATATCTAAGACTCAATTTATCCTTCTTACCAAACCTCATCACTCCCTTCATTGGGGCAACTAAAAGAAATATCATGTCACCCTCTTCGAATTCAAGCCCTATTCTTCTAATGTTGGCGTAACTCTTCTGAGGACTTTGGGCCGCATAGATCCTTTTTCGAATTAAGTCTATCTTCTCGTAGCTCCTTTGTATTATTTCAGGGCCCAACACTTTCGCTTCCCAAATTCATCCCAATATACAGGAGATCTACACTTCCGGCTGTATAACGCCTCGTATGGTGCCATTCTTATGGTAGCCTGGTAGTTATTATATGCGAACTCTATTAATGATATGTGGTCTTTCCAGCTACCCTTGAGGTCTAGTACACAAGCCCTTAGCATGTCTTCCAAAGTCTGAATGGTCCTTTCTGATTGTCCATCTGTCTGGGGTTGAAAAGTCGTACTCAAGTCTAACTTCATCCCCAAGGCATTCTATATGCTATGCCAAAACCGTGAAGTAAATCTATGATTGGCGTTCAAAGATGCTAATCTTGTAGTGACATCACCCACAATCACTTCTAAATTTAATCTCCTCATATCCTCCAAAAGGTGCCCTTGAGTAGTCAGGAGAGCTGTAGAGTACCCTTGTGGATTCCTACTCAAGGCATCCGCCACAACGTTAGCTTTACTGGGATGATATGAAATGGTGATGTCATAATCCTTTATTAACTCGAGCCAACAATGCTGTTTCATATTTAACTCCTTTTGTATAAAGAAATACTGTAGGCTCTTATGATCAGTGTATATCTCACATTTTCCTCCCTACAGGTAATGCCTTTATATCTTTAAGGCAAATACCACAGCCGCTAACTCTAAATCATGGGTTGAATAATTCCGCTCATGAGGCTTCAATTGACGTGAAGCATACGCCACTACCTTTTCATGTTGCATCAATGCACAGCCAAGTCCTTTCCCCGAGGCAGCACTATATATGGCAAATCCCCCTAAACCTAAAGGGATTGTCAAACTGGGGTTGTAACCAACCTTTGCTTGAGTTCTTGAAAAATTTTCTCACACTCCTCAATCCAGTTGAATCGTGCATTCTTCCTTGTCAAGCTAGTCGAAGGTGCAGCAATCCGAGAGAAATCCTCCATGAATCGTCGATAGTAACCTGTCAAACCTAGGAAACTCCTCACTTCTATCACATTGATAGCCATAGCCCAATTGATAATAAAGTCTATCTTGCTAGGGTCTATTGCAATGCTGTCCTTGGATACAACATGACCCAAGAAGGTAACTTGGTTAAACCAGAACTCACACTTCTTGAGTTTAGCATATAACTTATTCTACCTTAGAACCTATAATGTTACCCTAAGGTGTTCTTCATTCTCTTCTATACTCTTGGAATAGATTAGGATGTCATTAATAAAGACTACCTTGAATTAGTCCAAATATTTATTAAATACTTGGTTCATCAAGTCTATAAAAATAGCAAGTGTATTGGTTAGGCCAAAAGGAATTACCAAGAATTTATAATGGCCATACCATGTTTGAAATGCTATCTTAGGAATGTCTTCCTCCTTAACTCTTAGTTGATGGTAGCTCGAACGAATGTCAATCTTCGAGAAGACCGTTTCTCCTTGCAACTGATCAAATAGATCATCAATGTAAGGTAACAAGTATTTATTCTTAATAAGAACCACATTTTAACTCTCAATAATCGATGCACAACCTCATTATGTCATCCTTCTTCTTCACAAAGATTACAGGGGCACCCAAGGTGAAGCACTGGGGCGAATGTATCCTTTGTCTAGCAATTCTTGTATATCTTCTCCTTAAGTTCTTTCAACTCCGTTGGGGCCATACAATAAGGTGCTTTTGAGATTGGCACGGAACTGAGAACAAGGTCTATTGCAAACTAAACCTCACGATCAAGTGGTATTCCTGATAACTCTTATGGAAAGACATCAACAAACTCTTGCACAATAGGAATATAGTCTACCCCTGGTTATGTAGCCTCAAAATTTGAAACATTGGCTAAGAAACCCCAACGCTCTTCCTCTAGTATGTGATTTACTTTCATTACTGATAATATTTGTCGAAATTTCTTGATTGTGGTACCAACGAACCAAAACTCAATTCCAGTTTGGGGTTTGAACACCAACTCCTTTTTCAAGCAGTTAATACTAGCATGGTATGCAGATAGTCAGTCTATGCCGAGAATTACATTAAAGTCCCTCATGTTCAATAAGAATAGATTTGTTACAAGCTGATGGTCGTCAATTTTTACCACACAAGAACTAAATAGCACAAAGGACTCCATCACCTCTCCCGAAGATGTAGCTACACATAGTTCGTCACTTTATAATTTTCCATCTACATTCATTTTGGTTGAGAAGGCATGTGAAACAAATGAATGTGTTGACCCAAAATCAAACAAGACAAGAGCAGACCAATTGCATATGATAAGTGTACCTGATACTACTACATGTGATGCACCATCATTTAGGTCCACAAGGCGATAAATCCTCCCATGAGCTTTTAGCTTCATTTTTCCTAGTTGGATCTGGTTCTTTTGTTTCAACCATTTTGGACAATCTTTGATCATGTGTCCCTCTTTTTGACACTTGTAGTAGACTACATTGCCATTCCTTTGGTTGGAGCAGTTGCTAGAGTAATGTCCAGCTTTTCCACAATTGAAGCATGTTACAGCTCCCAAACGGCATTCCCTAGCATGCATCTTCCCACAAGTAGGGCAGGTTCCTGGTACCTTCTTGTCAGGAACAGAATCTTGACCCTTTTTTGAAGCCCCACCATGAACATCATTAGGTCTAAACCTCTTCTTCGTTTCATTGGTCTCGCTACAGTTTGCTCCCTTGAGGTTTTTTTCCATGATTAAGGCTCTTTTTAGAACCTTAGCATAAGTATCCAATAGGAGTGTGGCCACCACTGACCTGATTTCAAAGTTCAGCCCTTGCTCAAATTGTCTGGCCTTCTGATCTTCAATATCCATTTGTTATGGGGAATATCAAGCCAATTCTACAAACTTCCTCTCATAGTCACCTACAGAACTGGACCCTTGATGCACCTCAGAAATTTCAACTCTTTTTCTCATCGAACCCGTGATGGGAAATACTTCACATAAAACACTTCCCAGAATCTTTGCCAAGTTGTCGGCTGGGCCTCACCATCTAGCATCTGTTGAGTAGTCTCCCACCAATGGTCTGCATTGTCTTATAACATAAAGGAAGAACACATCACCTTGGATTCATCAGTGAGTCTCAGAACCTTGAAAATTTTCTCCATCTCTCTCAACCATGACTCAGCAACTAGAGGATCAATAGTGCCCTTAAAAGGTGGAGGGAGAAACTTCCTAAAAATCTCAATTACCCTTGCTGGGTCTTGTACTTCTCCTCTAACAACACCATACCATTATATGGTTAACACCTATTGTCCAACCTTATTTGCTTCTCTCCTATTATAGCAAGCCATTTCCCACCAAAAGAAAATTCTTTAAGTTCGTAAGTTTATAGAAGGTGGGAAAGTATTCACAATGGTCAATCTAAGATGTTAATATGTTAATCTTAATTTAGTATATTATATCAACATTTATACTTTTCCTTCATCTAAAGTGTTAGTATATTATGTCAATGTCCCTATGCTACCAGACTCTACCCTAGGAAAAACCACTCTGATACCATTTTGTCATGACATAAACTTTATATCATAAAAATAATTCATCTCAAACCAATTTAGCATAATAAAACATTTAAAGCTACTAGTGGCAATCTAATGTGTACCAAATAAAATGATAAATATCCTTGAAATTAAACCTCAAATCCTTACAACCAAATCTAAAAATTTAAAACTTGTAACTAAAATATTAAGGGTGAATCCATGTGTCCTCTACGCTTCCCCTTATTCCCCTTCAGCAACTTCATCATCTGTAATGTCATTGTAAGGGGGTGAACTCATTAGCCTAATAAGACAGAATATTACAAGAATAGAACAAAAAGATGAACACCGAATTAATTCAATTCATGAATGCAAGAAAACTCAATTTTTAATTTATTTTAACATACTCACACTTATTTTTTTTATCATTTTAACACCTCCACATTTATTTTCATTTCAAGCCAGTGATCATGAATAACTAGTTACAATTGTTCTAGTAAAAAGTTTACCACAACCAAAATATATTCTCAGTCATCCATTCATGACCCCACTCTCATTCATCTATGGCGTAGCAGATGAGACTTAGATTGCAATGACTCTCCATCCTATTGTCTTAATTACTCTTTAATAAATACAAAGTGTAACTAATTATCCCTTCTCTCTACATTCTCAACATTCCTATCTTTCTTATGTGATAAACCATTATTAAAAGATACAATTCTTACAAATGAATAATTAGTTATCATTATTCTAATAGAGAGTTTACCATAGCCAAAATATACTCCTGGTCATCCATTCATGACCCCATTCTCATTTATCCTTGGTGTAAAGGATGGGACTCAGATGGTAATGACTCTCCATCTTAATGTCCTCATTACTCTCTAATAGACACAAAGTGTAACTAATTATCTATTTTCTCCACATTCTCAATATTCTCCTTTATTTTATGACAACCATTATTAAAAGATGCAACTCTTACAAATAAAATACTAAAATGGAATGAAAACAGATTCTCCCATTACATTTATATAAATAATAAATCATATGAACAACAATGAATAAAAAAAAAACAACAATCAACCACCATCAAATAATTAAACAACACTAAAATATAAGACATAAACTAGCAATTCGGTGTAACCCTAATGGTGTATACCTATAACATTTCACTTCTTTTTTTTTTCCTTTCCACACATACATTGATCATCCTTTCAATAGTCAACAATGCAACCTGTAAATATTATGAAGCTTACTATTAATAATCATGTACAAATTACCTAAATAATATCTAAAGCACCCATAAACTTTACCTCCAGATCCTTTAAACTAAGTCCCTAAATAGTATACAAACTAATGTAAAGACCTGTTTATATATTAATATATAAATAGTATAGAAGTCAGTATTAAATTTAGTATTAAAATAAATATTAAAAATCAGTATTAAAATCAGTATTAAAAATTAGTATTAAAATCAATATTAAAAATTAATATTAAAAATCAGTATTAAATTCAGTATGAAAATTCAGTATTAAAATCAATATTAAAATTCAGTATTAAAAATTAGTATTAAAATCAGTGTTAAAAATCAATATTAAAAATCAGTATTAAAAAGCAATATTAAAATTAGTATTGAAATCAGTATTAAAACTCAGTATTAAAAGTCAATATTAAAATCAGTATTAAAAATCAGCATTAAAATCAATATTAAAAATCAGTATAAAAAAATTCAAGATTAAATTAGTAATAAAATTAATATTAAAAATCAGTATATAAAATAGTATAATATCATTAGAAATTTAAACTCGATAAAAAAAAAAGAATAATATTGCACACCTTATCCACATGGCTTACCAAGGTCTAGTCGTTACCTAGTTGTCTAAAAGTCACCTAGTGATACTAAATGACACTACAAACAATTAATTCATAAAAATCTGAGGTATTACAATAAGTACCATGAAGATGGGTGGTCCCATACTAATACCTTTTTATGTATCCTTCAATCAAGACTTCAATGGACAATACCCATTTTTGTATCTTTCTTTTTTGAATAGTATAAAATTTACTCTGTAATCTCCCTTTATGGAGTCAGCAATATTGATCTAGATGGGAAGCAAGAAGCGATATTGATGGCCATTCTTGATTTCCCTTAAGAAAAATATGGACAAGAAGAAAAGTAAATTTATTTGTTTGGGTTTTTCTACTTGTAATAAGGGTGGTTACAATCCTTTTCACCGTAAGATTTGTGCCGGTTCCTAAATGAAATGCCAAAATTATCCTTTTGTATGTTGATGTTTCTATGATGACCCAATGAGTGTGCATTAAAGGGAATTGATTACAACTACGCCTATCCATTTGTATCTCTTTCACACAATATACCCATTTAATCATTGTGGTTAATTAGGCATGATAGTGCTTTTGGAAGATAAAGGGTAAGCCAAATTGTGACGGTAAGGTTGTTATATTACAATCTGATGGTCATGGATTCAAAACACGAAAATAGCCTCTCCGCTTTGTGGTGGTAATGTTGCATATATTTTGCCCATTCTCAGACTTTACATTAACGAAAGCCTCATGCACTAAAACATCCGTTCATAATTTCTTTCGTTATTCATTTAATCAAAAAGATATGAAAATATATTCACATATTAATTCATCAAGTCTTTCCTTTTAAAAATTGATTTAATAAAAAAGATTTGTTGTTTAGGATGTGAATGTTTGTATAGAACCTATAAAAACCCTAGGACAGTCACTAATTTAACACACAAATACACCAGACCATCTCCCTATGGTTTAATTAGTTCATAGAATATGGCCAAGTCCAAGATTGTTCTTGTTGCTGTATTTCTTTTCTTGTCTCTGATGTCCATGTCCAGTAAGTTTTGTTATCTTGTTCTTTTCAATAAAATTGAAACTCTCTCTCTCTCTCTCTCTCTCTCTCTCTCTCTCTCTCTCTCTCTCATACCATACAAACCAAGAACTAAATTTCTCTGCACTCATAGAGAAAGAGTGTATCTCTTCTCTCACCATTTCTGGTGGTTGGATGGAATTCTTAGAACATTGGAGAGGATAGTTCAGATATTCATATACAAGGGGCATAAATGACATCTCAGTGGTGGATGAACATTCACCGTTGGTGGAGATAAACTTTTCCTATAAAGGGGAGGTGTTGGGTGAATGAGTTCCCAACCCAACAACTTCTTCTTCAGTTGGCAAGGGACCATGCTTCAAGAAACAGAGGTCTTGAGTTTGACTCCTCTTTACTTTTTGGAAGGCCATCTACACAAGGCTTGATGGTTTTCAAGGGCCTTGGACTGAGCTGGTACATGTGTTTGGTGGGGTGTCCATAGACAAAGGGTTTATCCTTTCCATCCAAAAACAATGGACCATAGGTTCCTCATTATATATATATATATATATATATATATATATATATATATATATATATATATATATATTTGATTTGGAGGGTGCAAGAGGAAGTTTCTCTCTCTCTCTCTCTCTCTCTCTCTCTCTCTACTAAACTAACAGTAAGTTTGAATGCTTTTAGGACAAGTAGTCGCATCAGTGCGACCAAAGTGTGATGGTAAACCATGCGTATCACCAACCGAGTGTTTTGACTGCTGCCAAGCCCATGGATTTAATGTGATACATTGCCCACCTGGTGGCAAGTGCAAGTGTCATAAGTAAATGTAATTCTAAGGATGTGAAAGTTGTAATATTTATAAACTTTCTTATGATGCTATTATAGAAGTTACAAGTTGTTGCAGATTAAATAAAGACATCAATAGTCAATATAATTGAACTTTTGATAGTTTATATATACTTCAATGACTACCATTAATGTCTAAATTATTCCATGTATGATGACTATGTTGGCCTTCATATTGTAATTGTTGGTAAATTGGGCTAACTGGGTCAAGTTTGATGAGAGAGAGTGTCTGCGGACCCTACAGACGATATGGTAGTGAAACAGGCAATGCGGCTTTGTTACAGGTGATGTGAAGCATGAAGGGAATCAGAAGAGAGAGAAAGAGGAGAGAGAATCAGAAGAGAGAGAAGAGGAGAGAGAAAGAGGAGAGGGAAAGTGGGACCCACCAAGGTGCATGCCACCAAGGCAGCCAGCCAGCAGGCCAGCCGCATGGCACCACAGCAAGGCAGGCCCAGCAGGCCAGCCGCATGGCACCACAGCAGGCCAGCCCGCATGGCACCATCGCGCACAGTCCGCAAGGTCCGCACGCGCGTTGGTCCCTTCTCCCGCATGCCGCGCCCCTCCCCACCACGTGTTCGACGATTTCTAGGAGAGAGAAAACCTCTCTGGAAAATCGACTCTGTAGCAAGTTTAACAAAAGGCAAAAGTTACAGAGGCCATTGTCAGATTTCCCAGGGGTAATATGGTCTTTTTACTACTGAGAATATCTCAAATCGATGGTCCAGATGAAGCTATGAAGGGTTGATGCTTATTGAACGGTCCAGATGGAGGCGGGATCGTGTGTATATGCGTCAGATGCGTCAGATTCTCCCGCGAGTATTCTGATTCGTCCGAGGCAGTATAATAGGATGCACCGCGTCACATGGGAGTAGAGCCATGATTATGTGTGACGAATGCGCAATACGGAAGCGGGACAGATTCTGATCTAAAGGCTGTCGTTCAAGCCGATTTTCGGAGACGCAGATTATTCAGATCCGAGGGATCAGGTTCGATCCCGCCTTTTCTACTCTGATCTGACGGCTAATTGAGTTGATTCCCTCATCAGCCAATCAGAACGTGACACCCAGGCGGCGAGGCGTGGCTACGGTGCTTCGCATGTGTATCAAATGAGACTGGAAGATTCCTTTCCGAACTTGTTTTCTTTATAACTTGATCATTCGGAGGCCAAATCCGACGATCCAAATTGCACCGAGCTAGGTTTTTCATTCTCTTTCTATTGAGAATGGTTTGAGAAGCTTTGGCCACGTGAAACAGAGGCAGAGAGGCATTTTTGAAGAAAAAGCTTTATTTTCTTAATTTTTGATGATTTCTGGTTTGGGGAATTGAAAACAATCACTCATCCTCTCCATTTGTGCCAATGTTGATGCACTGCTGTGATTTTTGAATGATGGTGAAGCTTCTTTGCATATGGCTCGTGATTGATTGATTATCAGAAGAAAAGGAATACTGCATATGACTTTAGATGCTAGAAAACACCAATTGTGAGATTTTCTCCACTCTCTTATTATTTATTGGATTAATGTATTGTATGCTGGAGTAGGGTAAGAAATTTGAATGCCTACGTTGTATGGGAGTTTATTGTATGCTAGCTTAGGCAAAAAGATTGTTGAAAGCCTTGCTAGTTTGGGATTTAATTGTAGGGCATCTCTATAAGCCCCAAAATCTATCTGTTTTGATTTGTGTTCAGTGGGTGCTGGACACTGGCTGAAATAGCCTGAACCTTGACAGTGTTTGCCCTCTCAGAATTATGCTAAGAAAATTTAGGGTGATTATCCTTGTCCTGTAAAGGGCTGAAAGTTGAGTATTGAGTAAATATGAAGCCCATTGGGCATTACTCCGTGGATTAACCATCACTCACTCTGGTGGTGAACCACGTAACCCCTCTGTGTTGTGGAGTGTTTTGATTATGTATTTTGTGAAGTGCGTGGAATGAACTGCAGGATGGGTGTGCAAATCCGGTAGACGTGGCCACTGAGTGGTTGCGAGGTAGATTTGCATACAATTGTGTGTGGGACAGTCTAGCTCATCATTAACACGTGGCAGTAAGAAAATAGTTAAAGGGGAAGTGTTTTTCACACTGATTCACCCCCCCCTCTCAGTGTCATTCAAGGTCCATCAGACTATAGAAAGATTGTTATAACAAGCTGGCCTTGGGTTGGGTTGGGTTGGTTTGGATTAATGGCTGAACCGCAGGCTAGGGTGGCGTTGGATCTTCCGTCTAACCGACCATGTTACTAATAGATCCATATATATGACCAAATTTTTAGTAATACATCATGTTTAAATCTAAATAGAGTCTTATTCCAATGTAAAAATGTGGTGAAGAAATGGTTGAATCTAATTTTCAAAGCCTATAATACCAAGCCAAAATCGCACTCCCAAGCAAGATTACAGATAGACCCCCAGTCAGCCGTGAATGTTATCCATTGGAAGACACTATGCTGTCTTTGACATACCTCCTTGCTGGCAATCATCTGTGCTAGTGTATAAAAGACATTTGAAATTCTTACAGTTGAGAGCAGAGCTGGAAAGGCAAGTGGACTTTGCCTTTCCTGCTGAACAATGATTGAGGTTAAAAGTGATTTTTTTCACCCAAACGAAAGGAGATAACACATACAAAACCATTTGGTGTGTTTGGGTCAAAGTTTATGGGAATATAAGGAAGGATGCATCATATGTGTGCAGTGAATTTGAGTGCCATGTAGTGCAACAGCCATGGTGCTTCTACTATCCCATAAGGGTGTAAATTGGTCTGGTTTTGGTATAATCAGTTCAATTAGATTTGGTTTGAGATATATTAGACATAAATCAAAACTGAATCGATTAATAACTATTCCAAGTGTCCAGATAAAAAATTATTTATTATTGATTAATTTAAACAATTCCATATCGGTTCAGTATTGACACCCTTAGTTATGTGTTATTGTTTGTCCTCGACTTCATTGGTGAGCATAAGCCTGGGCCATTAGGGCTTTGGACTGATTTGGGAAGGATCACACCACTTGAGCAGGATGGAAGGCTACGTTAAAACTGGTGTAGGCTGAAAACTAATTTCTAAAAGTTAAAAGGTATGGAAAAGGGTTAAGATTTAAGCACCTTCCTACTTTTTTTTTTTTTTTGGGGTGTGTGTGTGTAAAGAGACTTAAGCACTTTGATCAATCAGGGATGAACCAACAAATTAGGGCTAATACCTAGAAGGCCATAAGGGTCTACCACCAAGACAGATTTTACCTCTATGCCAGCCTTTATATTGGAATTGATAAATCGAATTGTTGTCTAATTAATGCTATACAAGAGGTTCAGTTATATATGTTATATGGACTGGAATAATATGTAACAGGAAAAGCATGTAGTAAATCAAAGATACCTATGTATCAACAATATATATATATATATATATATATATATATATATATATATATATATATATATATATATATATATATATATATATATATATCAACTATATCATATAGTTAAAAATAAAACATACATATGATCACTATGCGTACCTTATTTGTAGTAATCCGAAACAAAGAAAATGGGTTGAGTCGTGTTGGTACACTCTCCTTAAGACAGTATTTGTCCTCTATTGGTGCAGTAGGTTTCCTGCAAATCTGCCTCCAAGATGAAACAACCCCTTAGGAAGGATACCCACCTAGCGTGCACACACTAATAGGTATATGCGGACCCGACGGTTAAGATCAACTCTTAGGAAGAAAACACAGAATTCTGACTCTTCGATTAAACAGAGAATGAAGAGACAGAGTTGGAGGGGAGAGGGAGAGCGAGAGAGAGAGAGAGAGATCGTACTCAATTGGAATGAAAAATAAGCATGGGGTCGGGCTCTATTTATAGGGCCCAAATACCTCTTGGATGTGTCCACTGGATGGGGTGTGACCCTCCAGATTAACCTAGATCTCAGATCCTGAGATCTACGGTCCAGATGGTACCCCTTAAAGTGTAGAGATACATCTCTACATATGAACCCTTTCCAAAAGGGTATCCGGGTAGGGGTGTGTCCAAATCCGACAAAACCCCATAGCCCATAGCCCGTGTCCCGTGACCCGCGCCCACGCCCTGTGTCACGGTCACGGTCGCAGGTCGCGGGTCGCGGTCCGGTCTGACGCGCGCGCGCGCGTGTGTGTCAACCGAGAACCGCTTCCAATTAGGGGCTCAAAAGATATGCGACACTCCCTACAAATGAAGGTCTCCTCCCCACAAACCATAAGCAATGTGGGACTAAAAAGTCCTACATTGGTAATGGCAATTCAAAACTGAAAAAACCAAAATTCTCGCCCAAACCGAAAACCAAATTTTGGAGCTAAATGAAAATTTTGAATTTGACATATTTATAAACGTATTTGGAAAAAACCTTTTCCTTTGACTTTTTCCAACAATTCCCCCACAAGTTTGAAAAGATAGAGTAAAACCAGAAATAAGAAGTTGATCTTATGAGAACTGTAAGCGACGTCATTGCAGATGTCTGTCGACTTGAATCTACACTAGGTCTGATAGGCCACGCTACAGAGTACAGGTGAAGCTTGCTTCTTGAACCTTCCCTCATTTGTGGAGCCGACTGACCTACCAGCCACCTCTTACAGTCCGACCCTCGAAAAATCCCTTAAAGGTGGACATATTTGAAACCGGCCTTGTCCCTATCCTGGTTCATGAATGTTTATGAGAATTTGCCCTTAAAATTCTCATTGGAAGCGGCCCCACTTCCTACATTCAATAAGGTCAGCCCATAGTGTGCACCACAGTTAACACACCCCCACATTCCTCTGGAATAGCTTGGCTTAACTAAGAATCCTTAAGATTTATCTTTGTTCATTGTGGTGAGTACTATCTTACCATCTAACCAGAATGAGCAAGTTTTGATAGTGCGTGACTTCGTTCTTACCCATTGAACCTAATTCCAGGGAATCTCCTATCACATAGGTTGGATTTCCATCACATGACTTATGACACGGGCTTTAAGCTCATTCCTTTAGATGTGTCAATTATGACCTTGGTGGTTTGTGGCTTTGTAAATATATCGGCCAGATTCTTTTCTGATCTTACAAAGTCGATAACTATCGTGCCTTCACTTATGTATTGCCTCACAAGGTTGTGTCTCAGGCGTATATGTCTTCTTTTTCCATTATATATCTTGCTTTTCACTTTAGCAATAGCTGCCTGACTATCACAATGTAGTGATATTGGGGGCATAGGTTTAGGCCATAACGGAATTTCTACCACCAAATTTTTGAGCCATTTGGCTTCTGCCCCAGCCTTCTCTAAGGCTATAAATTTTGCCTCCATAGTGGAGCCTGCACCACAAGTTTGTTTGACAGATTTCCATGAAATCGCTCCTCCACCAAGAGTATATATGTAACCACTTGTGGCTAAGGATTCTTCTGTTTCAGATATCCAGTTAGCATCACAATATCCTTCCATAACTGAGGGATTTCCATTATAGTGTAAGCCATAGTTTATTGTTCCTTTTAAGTACCTTAATAACCTTGTTAGAGCTTCCCAGTGCTCCTTTCCAAGGTTATGAGTATGTTGACTCAATTTCCCCACTACCAAAGCTATGTCCGGTCTTGTTAAGTTCATTAAGTATGGAACTGAACCTATAATCTGGGAATACTCCTTTTGGGAGACTGGTTCACCTTGGTGTTTTATGAGATGACTCCCGACCTCTAAAGGTATCTTTATAGGAGAGCACTCATAATATCCATATTTTTTTAGTAGGCTTTCCACATAATGAGCTTGAGATAGTATTATCTAATTGGTTTTTCTAGTAACTTTGATGCCTAAAATGACATCAATTTCTCCCATGTCTTTTGTATCAAATTTAGACATAAGAATTTTCTTTGTTAAATTTACAACATTTAAATCAGTTCCCATTATCAGCATATCATCAACATAAAGAACAATAATCACACCCATGCCATTATTAAATTTACTATATACATACCTATCAGAATTATTAATAATAAAACTATTATTTAATAATACTTGATCAAGTTTCTCATGCCATTGTTTAGGTGCTTGTTTTAAACCATACAAAGATTTAATTAATTTACATACTTTATGTTCTTGTCCTGATATTATGCATCTTTCAGGTTGTTTGATATAGATTTCTTCCTCTAAAACTCCATTTAGAAAAGTTGTTTTAACATCCATTTGATGAATTACTAAGTTATAAATGGAGGCAATAGCAAACAAAGTTCGTATGGTTACAATACGAGCTACAGGGGAGAAACTATCAAAATAATCTATATCCTTCTTTTGTCTAAATCTTTTTACTACCAACCTTGCCTTAAACTTGTCAAGAGATCCATCAGGTTTTAATTTTCTTTTAAAAATCCATTTGGTATCCAGAAGCATTGTACCTAGTGGTAGAGTCACCAACTCCCAAGTATGATTTTGGATAATAGAATCTAATTCACTTTTAATAGCTTCTTTCCAGAATACAACATCTAGAGATGTTACAGCCTCTTGATAAGTAAAGGGGTCTCTATCCACATGATATAGTAACATATCATCACCTAGGTTAGCGGGTCTCATTTATCTTTTACTTCTCCTAAGTAAATCAGTAGTAAGTTCGCCATAGTCTTGTTCTGTACTAATTTCATTTCTTATAACAGAGTTTTCATTATGATCATCATTAGAAGTAGTTCTAACCAGTTTAGGAAACACATGTTCAAAAAATTCAGCATCACGAGATTCAATGATGGCATTAGCATCAAAAATATATTCAATTGATTTCAAAACCAAAAACCTATAAGCAGCACTATTATGAGCATATCCTATAAAAATACAATCACAAGTTCTTGGTCCAAACTTCCTTTTCTTCGGTTCGGGTATTCTAACTTTGGCTAAACACCCCCATACCTTAAGTGATTAAAGGATGGTTTCCTCCCATGCCAAAATTCAAAAGGAATAAGATTAGATTTTTTAGGAGGTATTCTATTAAGAATATAACAAGCAGATAAGATAGCTTCCCCCTACATATTATAAGGTAACCCAGAGCTAATTAGAAAATAATTCATCATTTCTTTTAAGGTTCTATTTTTCCTTTCTGCTACACCATTAGACTCAGGTTAGTATGGTGCAGTAGTTTCATGAATTATTCCATTTTCTTCACAAAACAGAGTTAGGCCATGAGTGCCATACTCAGTCCCTCTGTCGGTTCTCAACCTTTTAATTTTCTTATTAAGATGATTTTCAACTTCTAACTTATATGTTTTAAAAGCATACTCAGCTTCATCTTTAGATTTTAAAAGATATACCTTAGTATACCTATAATAATCATCAATGAAGGTTATATAATATTTATTACCTCCTCTTGATTCAAGAGATTTAAAATCAGCCAAGTCACTATGAATTAATTCTAAAAGATTGGTTTGTCTTTCTACAGACTTATGAGGTTTTTTAGTTATTTTTGCTTCTATGCAAACAGGGCATTTATGTTGGGAGGGTTCAGATGGACTTTGAAAAAATCCTAAATAAAATAGTCTTTTAATATAAGGTATACTACGATGTCCTAGTCTACCATGCCAAACATCAAATGACTCAATCAAGTAAGAAGAAGCAGGAATTTCATTCATAACATTTTCAACAATTATTACAAAAGGCCATTACTTTCATATCCCTTCCCTACATATTTGTCCCCCTGAAGTACAATGACTTTATCAGCTTCAAAGCTGAGCTTCATTCTAGCTTTATTCAGACGAAAGCCAGAAACCAGATTTCTGTGAATGTCTGGGACATGCAACACTTCATTCAAAACAAGAGTCTTTCCAAAAGTTAGCTTCAAAGCTACTTGACCCTTGCCCATCACTGGTGAAGTTTGAGAATTCCCCATATACACAAAATCACTTCCTTTCACCGGAGAATATTTAATGAAATCAGATCGGTCAGAGCATATATGTTTGGAAGCCTTAGTGTCTATAATCCACTCCTTTGGTTTTTCAACCAAATTCACCTCAATGACTACAGCTGCAAACAGGTCCTTTTCAGTGAGATGGATCTTAGCTTTGTCATTTTTCTGTTTCTTCTTAAGGGCCCGACAGTCCTTTTTGAAATGACCTGATTTCCCACAGAAGAAGCATGCTCCCTTGGTCTTCTTGAACTTTCCTTCTTTATTCATCTGAAGAAACTTCTTTGACTTATCTCTTTTTCCAGATTTTCTACCTTCCATAAGATTAGCCTTGGTCTTGAATTCCTTGGCTTTTTCCACCTTGTCAGTCTCACGGTTCTTCTCTTCGATCTTGATACGCATTATGTATTGCTCAAGAGTCTAGTCTTTAGATTTGTGCTTCATGTGTGATTTGAAGTCACTCCAGGAGTTAGGCAATTTCTCAATCAACGCTGCAGATATAAACTGTTCTGGTAGAGACATTCCTTCTTTAACAAGGCTTGCTACCAAAACTTGGAACATATCCATTTGCATGGATACACTCAAATCTTCTTTCATTTTAAAATTTAAGAAGTTTGTCGTAACATACTTCTTACACCCAGCATCTTCCAAAGAATATTTCTTGTCAAGAGCCTCCCATATGGTATATGCATAGTCATAGGAGGAGTATACATTGTACAGATCATTGGTCATAGCATTCAGGATCCTGTTCTTGCACTGGAAGTCAGCATTGATCCATGCAACCCTCTTGGACCTGATTTTCGGGTCATCAGACTCCTCAGGCATCTTTTCAGTAAGGGCGAAGATAGCCCCCAGTTGGGTCAGGGTGAAGTGCATCATCTGTCTCCAGCGCTTAAAATTCAAACCATTAAATGGCTCGATGCTGTCAAACTCAGACACGATGCACATCTTCCCTATGGCTGGCCCAACTTCAGTGGTTACACCAAATTCAACCATGATAACAGTCACTACAATATATAACAAAAATATTGTCTGAAGATTTTTGTCTAATTAATGCTATACAAGAGGTTCAGTTATATATTTTATATGGACTGGAATAATATGTACCAGGAAAAGCATGTAGTAAATCAAAGATACCTATGTATCAACAATATATGTATATATATATATATATATATATATATCAACTATATCATATAGTTAAAAATAAAACATACATATGATCACTATGCGTACCTTATTTGTAGTAATCCGAAACAAAGAAAATGGGTTGAGTCGTGTTGGTACACTCTCCTTAAGACAGTATTTGCCCTCTATTGGTGCAGTAGGTTTCCTGTAAATCTGCCTCCAAGATGAAACAACCCCTTAGGAAGGATACCCACCCAGCGTGCACACACTGATAGGTATATGCGGACCCGACGGCTAAGATCAACTCTTAGGAAAGAAAACACAGAATTCTGACTCTTCGATTAAACATAGAATGAAGAGAGAGAGTTGGAGGGGAGAGAGAGAGAGAGAGAGATTGTACTCAATTGGAATGAAAAATAAGCGTAGGGTCGGGCTCTATTTATAGGGCCCAAATACCTCTTGGATGTGTCCACTGGATGGGGTGTGACCCTCCAGTTGGACCGTCCAGATTAACCTAGATCTCAGATCCTGAGATCTACGGTCCAGATGGTACCCCTTAAAGTGTAGAGATACATCTCTACATATGAACCCTTTCCAAAAGGGTATCCGGGTAGGGCTGTGTCCAAATCCGACAAAACCCCATAGCCCATAGCCCGTATCCCGTGGCCCGCGCCCGCGCCTTGCGTCACGGTCGCAGGTCGCAGGTCGCAGGTCACGGGTCGAGGTCCTGTCCGGCGCGAGCATGTGTGTGTGTGTCAACCGAGAGCCGCTTCCAATTAGGGGCTCAAAAGATATGCGACACTCCCTACAAATAAAGGTCTCTTCCCCACAAACCATAAGCAATGTGGGACTAAAATGTCCTACATTGGTAATGCCAACTCAAAACCGAAAAAACCAAAATTCCCGCCCAAACCGAAAACCAAATTTTGGAGCTAAATGAAAATTTTGAATTTGACATCTTTTTAAACTTATTTGGAAAAAACCTTTTCCTTTGACTTTTTCCAACTGATAATTAATTGGCGAATTATTACAAGTCACAAGGGTTTGTTATTTTTCTAAACATCACAAAAATTTTATTTTACCCCATGGGCTATTTGATATGATCACTTCGACCATTGAATAGAGAAAATATTTTCTAGATTAATCACATGTCAAATCTCAGGGCCTAATTGAGTAAAATAACTCCTTTGTATTACTATGCATAAAGTGTAAGTCTATATGTGTTCCACTACTCTAGACATTACTGTGGATTCTCCCAATTCCGTGTAAGAACGTACGGTTTAGATTAAAAAGACCATAAAAATAAATGGCTTAGATTTATCTTGTAATTTTTGGAAACAACACATTCCTTTGTTACATATATAATCTTAATCAATTTGATTTTGGTATTGAAAAATGAAACCAAATAATATTGGTTAGGTTTAGTTTTGAAGCTAAGCCATTGGTTTTAAATCGAATTGTTTAAATGATTTTAAAATAATAAATTGATTAAAAATTGTTTATTTGATCAAAATTAACACCCCCAACTGTTTACATCTATTCAAACATAGGTTCCCAATTGGGATTTTTTTGTGAGCTTACATATATTAAAACATAGGTCCAAAAATTGGGCTTGGTCTTTGGTTGTACCCTTTATGAACCGTTTAACCGAAACCAATTAACAAATAGAAATAGAAACCAATAGTAACTATATAATTAATCAGAACTGAACTGATTAATACCCTTAATCAATGTTATAAAGGTCAAATCGAATGCATTCTCCTATGCGGCAACATCAAGTTTTGGAAAATGGTTGAAAGCTCAAAGCTTGAGAGATTTGGTTTAAGCTCTCCTTGGTATAGTTTAAATTTATGTTTATGAGTTATTTATGACAAATCATTTATTTGAATAAATTATGACTCACAAATAATAACTATTTGGTACTACTAGACATAAAGAAGTAATAATAAACTATCATAATAATGATAAAAACCTTCTAATCTATTGGTAGATTTTATATTATATTAATTTATTATAAATATAAATAAATACCATACATCGTACCAAACAACTACATGTGTCATATTGTATTATATAATTAATTCTATAATACATACCAAAGAGGGCCTTAAAAGATATGAAAATAAATGGTTGAGATAAGATACGAAAATCAATATCCCCAAAAACAAATCTTGTTTGTATGAATAGCAGCTACTGTTTGACACTTGAATCCATGTAGTTAAGGATTCTGCTCCGCTTGTACATATGCTGCTAGCATGTATATGAAGTTTCACTACAACTGTAACTTATATTGTATTTAGAGGGCGGGCCTTGGTGCAATGATAATGTTGCTCCATTGTGATTTGGTGGTCATGGGTTTGAATTTGGTAATAACCTCAGTCTGAAGTGGGGTACAACTGCGAAATAAACCCCTCTCTAGACCCCCTCGATGGCGGGAGCCTCATGGACTAGGTATACCTTTTTGTCACTTGTATTGTCTTTCCCAATAATCCTAGTCCTCTAATTGCCTTTGATATAGCAAGACCTCAGCCGAGAATTAGCCACCCGGTTTCCCTTAAGACTCCAGTTGTATTTTGATGTAAAAAAATTTACATGTAACATTTTACATGTTAATTTTTATATTTTCAATATTAGTTTCCAAGAGGTAAAATATAATTTTTACCAAAAAAAAAAAAAAAAGTGGTAAATTATAATGATCTCAAAGGGGGATTGAAAAGGAAGTTCATCTTTCATTGAGTTCTTGGAAACAAACATTGAAAAATTTTTAACAGGTAAAATGAATGTTAGATATAAAATTTTATAAAAATTTTATGCCAAAACAAATGGAGCCTAAATGGAAACCATATTAAATCAATTTTGAGGAATATCATAACGGTTTCAGAAGAAATGAAATAACACAAAGAAAGAAAATTTTTTTTTTTTTTTTTTGGGGGGGGTGGTAAGAAAAGAATCTATTTCATATTGTTGCGGGTAAAAGCCAAGATATCATTTACAACAACTTCATGAAGCCAAGGAGTGGAATAGGGACAATCAACCAACCCCGAAATGGTTGAGGCTTTCATAGCAAGGGTATGAGTGGCATTATTTTCTCCCCTTGGAATGAAAGAAAAAGAACATGATTCAAATAAATCAGTCATATACATGATATCCCAAAGAATAAGTTAAATGGAGGAGTCGCATGCCAAAGATTTAGAGTTGATCGAGTCAATAACTCCTTTACAATCAGCTTCAATGAGAATGTTAGATAACCCCAACTCTAGAGCTATTTGGATCGCTTTCTCAAAGCAAGACTCTCACCAGTTTTGATAGATTTGAACTGCATTGGACAAGAGAAGGCTTTGATGACTGTACCATATTGATCATAAAACAGGAACCCAACTCCACTAAAGTCCAAGGGGAGGCTAGCATTTGTATTTAACTTGATATAACCTGGAGGAAGAGGGGCCCAAGCTTTAGGGGAAATAGTATCCTCAGGTGAATCAATAGAATTTTCATTTGGTAAGGAGATCAACAAAAAAACTCAAAATAGGCGGATTCAGCCTTTTTGATGGCCTCCATAGGAGTCCAAAGATGAGATTAGAAAACCAAATCATTCCTAGCCCCCCAAAGTTGCCAGCATAAAAGGTAGTAAGACTGAAAGCCTTTTTTGCCTCGATTTTGGAATGCTGATAAAGAGGAGACCAGTCATTGATCCACTGGTAAAGCTTCCACTCCACTTTCATATGCACTTTACGAGACAGCGAGGAACCAAACCAAATTGCTTGGGTAAATGGGCACGTGAAAAGGATATGATCTATGGATTCCACCTCAGCACATCTTTTACAGCTTTGATTGATCTTGATATTTCTCTCGATAAGTCCTTCCCCAAAAGTAATGCTTTGATTACACATCCTCCAAAAAAAAAAGCCATGCTTGGTATTGATTTGTAGTTCCAAATCCTCCTCCAGACCTCTTTAGGATTGATTTGCCACTGTTTTAATTTAGAAGATAAAGGAGCTTCCAAATCCATCTTGTTTTGCTGGTTTGAGAGAAAATGGTAAGCTGATTTTGTTAGGATTGGAGAAGCAAATAAGAAAAATTAACGTGGTTCAACACCCCATCATGGGAAGCCTACGTCCACACTAGAGAAAGAAATTTTTTTATTCCCAAAAAAAGTCTACAGATCTCCACTTGATAGAGTGTTCTTCTTTGTTAGCCTCTCTTAGGTTTTCCCACACAGAGAAAATATATAGGCAAACCTAGAAACTCTAATCCCCACACAATTACTGATTTATCCCGTATATGTAGTAGACCCAAACCCTAATACAAATACAATACTAATAATTATGTGGACCCTACAGAATACAAGACACCAAACCCAATAGATTTGACTTAAAGAATGTCATCTTTGGCTCCATTCCAAATCAAGTGACCTTTAGAAAATATGCTGAGATTGATATTTAGGATGTCATTAATATCTTTACAATGGGAAAAGGTATGTAGTCTCTCCTCTAAGTTCGGTTAGAAGGATCAATAAGATCCTTAACAAATTTTATATGGCAGTATTGAGGCTTTGGGTGACGAACTTTCCATCCTGGATTAGAAGGGATCCAACGATCCTCCCAAATTTTAATTTTATCACCCAGTTCAATATGCCAAATAAGACCCTCCAAAAGAACTGAGCTACCATCTAAGATGCTTTTCTTGGCTAAACAAGGTTAACTTCCAAGTTTTGCCTCCAAGAAATTTGAATGAGAAAAATATAGGGACATGAAAATTTTTGCCCAATTTTAATCTGGATTTTTTCAAATTCTCCATGCTAATTTAACCAATAAAGCTTTGTTTTGCAAAAGAGGATCACTCAATCCAAGCCCACCTTTGTCTTTAGATCTGCAGAACCTCTTCCAAGATATCCAAGGAATTCTGAATTTATTCTCACCAAAATCTTAAAAAAAAACTTTGAGGCCTCCTTTTTAATAGTGTTATGATGTGACTTAGGAAGCTTAAAATGTGATCCCGCAAAGTTAGACAGAGAGAATAACTGATTTCAAGGGAATATCTTTTCCAGCATATGAGAGAAGATTTGATTCCAACCTTTCATTTTATTGATGGTCCTGTCCAAAATATTTTCAAAAGCATCCCTCTTAATAGAGCCGAACTCAAAGGGAAGGCCTAAATATTTAAAAGGGCCGTTCCCATAGGATATCTTCAGGATTGTGGAAACTACCTATGAGTATTTGGGCTAAATGTAAGAGATGGCTTTTTCAAATTTACCCTCCGCTCGAAAGCTATACAAAAGGTGTCCAAGCAATTCTTAAAAGCAATAACTTGGTCATGTTTGACTTGAGAGAAAAGTAAACAGTCATTCGTGAACAAGAGATGGGTAAGAGGAGGAGAGGAAGTGCGGAGATGAATACCTTGAATAGCTCCAGTCTCTTTAGATTTATTAATGAGAGAAGATAAGGCTTGGGCACATAAAATAAAAATAGCTGGAAAAAGAGAGTCCCTTGGCCGAATTCCTCTAGAAGGATTGAAATTTCAATGCTCACTCCCATTGATAATTGAAGTATAGGAAACAGATTTGATAAATTTGATAACATTCATCACAAAGTTCCCCCAAGAAGGAGCGAATCCGAGTTTAAGCAACAAAGCTTCAATAAAATTCCAATCAAGCCTGTCGTAGACTTTTTGCAAGTCAATCTTAAGGGCCATGAAAGCAGATTTTCCCTTTTTTCTTTTCTTGATAAAATTAAAAACCTCATGGGCTATAAGATTGTTATCAGAAATGAATCTATTAGGTATAAAAGTAGACTGAGGAACTGATCAAGTCATCAAAAAAAATGTTTCAATCTGGTGGCCATCAGCTTGGAAATAATCCTACCACACACATTGCATAAACTTATGGGTCTAAAATGCTCCACCGATTCTAGATCATTAACTTTTGGTATAAGGCAAATGCATGTCCGATTCAACTCCTTTGGCATAATTCATGTGGAGAACAAATCCAGCATGAACTTGATAATATCATCTTTTGCAATGTCCAAGTATTTCTAAAAAAAATAAGGAGGGAAAAACCATTTGGCCCCAAGGCTTTCAAGGAAGCCGTAGAAAAAACAGCATGGTGAATTTCATCAACAGAAGGAAGACCACAAAGAATCTCATTTAGATAAGAATGAACCTGTGCTTGAATCGATTGGAGAGCTGCATTTATATCACATGACTAAACCTCAATAGAAGAAAAAAATATGCTAGAAGTGTTGTAGGAAAGCTTCTTTAATGTCATTCTCGTTGCAGGTCCATGATCCATCAGGGAGTATAAGCTGCAAAATTCTTTTAGAGTTTCTTCTTGGGATTGTAGTGGCATGACAAAATTGGTATTACTGTATTAGAATCCCCAGATTTTAGCCAATCAACTCTAGATTTCTATTTCCACAACATTTTCTCCCTAATAAGTTCTTCTAGCTTGTGGATAATTTCTGCTTCTTTTGAAATAGAGAAAATTGAATTTTATCCAACTCATTCTTTAAATAAACAATATTAGATTGAACCTTACCCAAAACTTATTTATTCCATTTCTTAAGAGTCGCTCTACATTGTTCAATTTTTTTATGGAGATGTGAGGTCATAAGAAGATCGATATAGGGAATATTCCAGCCTTTGGAAATGGCTCTACTACAATCGAGGTGTCTTACCCACATGGCCTCAAATGGGAATAGATGGATGCCTTTACTAATGCCACCTTGAGATCAAGGAGTCAAGGATTGTGATCTGATCCAAAAGCTGGTTTAACAACCACAACAATATTAGCAAACCTCTACTACCAACTGAAATTAGAGAAAGCACAGTCAAGTTTGATTCAGATATTATCGGATCCTTTCCTTTTGTTGTTCCATGTATAGATGGGGTCATGAGATTTTATCTCCATAAGATGACATGAATTTATGAAATATCTAAAATTTAGGCAATCTCTAGAGATATTAAAATTACATGTAATCTTTTCCTGCCAAGTAAGATTAGAGTTGAAGTCTCCAATGCATAGCCAGTCTCCATTCCTTTGGCAGTAAATAGTATCAATCTGATCTCAAACCTACTACCATAGATACAAGTAATGAAGATATCTGGTTGATGAAGAATTTGGATAATAAAGTCAATGGATCTCGGACAAGATTTGAGAATGGAAATATGTAGTTTAAAAAGTAAAAAAGTTATAAGTTTCAAAATAATTTCAAACTAAAATTAAAATATTTTGTTTTTCTTTTGGCAGAAAATTTTTTTAAGCTTGTTTTTGAGTTGGTAAAAGCAATGTAGGAAGTTTTATTTTAGTCCTACATTACTTAGGGACTCTGGAGAAGGATAGTATATATGTAAAGGGTGGCCCTTTATACCTTGAGTCCCTAAAAGAAAGGCTCACTTTTGAGAGAGGGGACCGGGGGTTCCGGGTTGCCTTTAACTCGAGAGCGCACAGTGTGCGTCAAGCCAAGCCGAGTTGAGCCATGTCGTGTTGTGCAGTGCCATGCCATGCCTCGCCAGCCTGGGCTAGGCCAAGCCATGTCGGGTGGAGAACGTAGGGGTGTGTTCAAACGTGGGCATGGGCGGATCTGATGTGCCCTTTAGATGATGTCTTTTTGGAAATGACATCAAATGTCATGAAGTGTGTCTATTCTTATATTTATAGGTGTCTATACATAGATAGACACCTCTACAAATGAAAGGACAAGATCTGAGCCGTTGATCTAGAGGTCATTAGATCAAGGTTCATCTGAGCCGTCCAAACAGAAGGACATGTCTCATCCTCTATGGTTCCCATGAAATGGTACTTGTCCCCTATAAATAGAGGATGAATTCAAGGATTCAATTCATTCCAAAATTCAGATTTCTTTAAGAAATCAGATTCTTCTCTCTCTCTCCCTCCAACTCTCTTTACTCTGTTTTAATCGACCAAGCCTATTCCATTTTGTAAAAACTGATAGCCTTAGCCGTTGAGACTTCTTACGACACCCAACACATTGTGTGCACATTATTGGGTGGGCTACTTGGAGCCAATTTATCTTGGAAGTTGGTTTGCGGTGACCCATTACACCATAAAGGGGGTAAATACAACCTTAAGGAAAGTGTCTCTAAACGACTCAACTCTCTTTTGGTTTCTGATTTGACTTATATATAGTATGTTATATAGTATGTACTAATATCTCATAATTATTATATGTTTTGAATATGTATAATCATCTGCTTTGATTTATTGAAGTATTAGCTACCTCATATGCTTGAGAACTAGTCTTAAACAAAATATCATTGTTGTGTGTTTATTTGTCCTACAGTGCTTAAGGTTGTATTTATTGTTTGAACTATAATGGCAGTGGTGTGACAACTAATGTCATGACTGGTACTAATGTGTTGACTGGTTTGGGGAAGCTGTGCATTGTTTTCGAATTTGACAGTATAGAACCATTCAATGTTTTAACTATAAGAGGTGGAAACAGATGATGCACTTCACCCCAGCTCAACTTGTAGCTATTTTTGCCTTGACTGAACCTATTCCAAAAGTATCCGAGGACCCTGAAGAGAAAGCAAAAAGGGTGGCATGGGTTGAAGCTGATTACCAGTGCAAGAATCGTATTCTCAACCCTATGACTATTAACTTGTATAATGTGTATGTTTCGTATGATTATGCAAATAATATTTGGAATTTTTTAGGTAGAGTATTCATTGGATGATGCTAGAAGTAAGAAATATGTGATTGCCAATTTTTTAAATTTTATTATGAAAGATGACATGAACCTGTTGTATATTGATCTATTCCAAGTTCTGATTGCCAACCTTGTTAAAGAGGGTATTAATTTACCAAAATTATTTGTGTCAACTGCCTTGATTGAGAAATTATTCTCTTCATGGAATGACTTTAAGTCATACATGAAACACATAAGTCTAAAGACTGGACTCTAGAGCATTATATCTTACGGGTGAAAACAGAGGAAAAGAACTGTGAGAAGGATAAGATGGAAAAAGTCAAGGAATATAAGTTCAAGGCAAATCTTGTTGAGTCAAATATGGGGGAGAAAAAGTATAAGTCCAAGAAGTTTGTTCACATGAAGAATGATGCCAAATTCAAGAAGGCTAAAGGGGCTTGCTTCTTTTGTGGGAAGCCGACACATTTTAAGAAAGACTGTTGGGTTTATAAAAACAAACAGGGTAGTGGAAAAACCAAAGTGAACCTTGCTAAAGATCTAGTTGCAGTAGTTGTAATAGAGATTAATTTTGTGGAGAAATCAAAGGAATGGATTATCGACACCAAAACTACAAAGCACATCTATGTTGATCGATCTGTTTTTACAAAATATTCAACCATCAGTGTAGGTGACTTAGTGTGCATGGGAAATTCTCAAACTTCCCAAATCATGGGCAAGGGTCAAGTTGTTCTAAAGCTTACTTCTGGAAAGACTCTTGTGCTGAACAAAGTGCTGCATGTTCTAGAGATACGAAGGAATCTGATATTTGGCTTTTGTCTGAATAAGTGTAAGCACCCCATTTTTGCCACCCTCGGCATAAGTGAACCAATATGGCAGGTTTCTGACCTTTAACCCAAAAATCTGTATTTTTCACTGATCCCCACAGCAGGGTCATGGGCTATTATCTGCATAGATGCATAGGTCATAGAATTATCTTCGAAACGAGACCAGAATTGCTCAATTCCGATATCAAATGAGGAAGATATGACCATTTTAGTCGGATGATACATATAAGGGAGGTTTTTGAAATTATTATAAATAATCCCAGGGGCCTTCATGCAAATTATCCTAAGTTGGATCGTTTGAATTTCAAATCATCATATCTTGATCATCCGACATCGGATTCAGATGATTCCAAGACCATTATTCTTCATTCATGATGTTCTACAAAGTGGATGTAAAAAATCCAGGGTAGAAGTCACCAGTGGGTCACATGCAAACTTGCATGCAAAATGATCGTTAGAACTTCAAAGCTTCATATCTTTTCCGTTCTACATCGGATTCAGATGATTCCAAGACCATTATTCTTCATTCATGATGTTCTACAAAGTGGATGAAAAAAAATCCCAGGTAGAAGTCACCAGTGGGTCCCATGCATGCTTGCATGCAAAATTATCGTCAGAACTTCAAAGCTGCATATCTTTTCCGTTCTACATCGGATTCAGGTGATTCTAGTCTCATTATGTTCCATTTTTAGTGCTCTACAAAGTGGGCGTAAAATATTTCCGGTAAAAGCCTCCGAAGGATCTCATGCAAAATGGTCAGCCAAATTATCGATAATTGGTCCGCTTAAACTTCAAAAATTCATAAGTTGACCATTTTACTTCCAAATGAGGTGATTCAAGTTCCTATATTCCTCATTTTTAATGTTCTACAAAATGAACACAAAAAATTTGGAATAGAGGCCATCAGAAAATTTCATGTGGAATGACAGCGGAAATGACCCGTGAAATGACAAGGAAAGAAAACCCAGTTAATCCCAATCAGTCCAGTCAACTCAGTTCAAACCAGTTTTGGACCCAACCCAGTCAACCTAGCTTAGTTCAAGTCAGTCCAGCCCAATCAACTCAAGTCGAACCGCGACCAAGTCCGTTTTAACCCATGTGCAAGAATTTTATAATATCAAGGTTATATATATATATATATATATATATATATATATTTAATATATATATAAAAATATATATATATATATATATATATATACATTCGGTTCAACGAAGATGGAAAGATTGAGGAGAAAGGAAGAGACCCGAGAGAAAGAAAAGGGGAGAAGATATGGAAGAAAAAAAAAACTATAAAGAAAGGAAAGAAGGAGGAGATCCGGGAGGTGGAGGAAGAACCAAAAAAAGAAAAAAATAAAGGAGAAGATCCCGAAGAGAGAGAGGGAATCCGAAAAGGAAACAAATCGGGGGAGAGAGAGAATCGAGAAGATAAGGGCGTGGGATCGAGAGAGGAAAAAAAAAGAATAAAAGAGAGCTGGGGGAGCCGTATCTGAAAGGAGGAGGAAGGAGGGAGAGAGGCCGAAAAGAAGGAAGAGAAAAAAAGAAAAAAGAAAAAAAAGAGACCGAAAGAGGGGGAGGAGATCGAGGAGAAGAGGAGAAAAGGAGGAAGTAGGAGCTGGAGAGAAGAGGGGGGCGTTGAGAAGAAGAGAGAAAGGAGGAGGTGGAAAGAAATCGAGAAGAGAGAGAGGAAGAAAAGGAAGAAGCAAGAGGTGGAGAGGAGAAGAAAAAAAATTATTAAAAAAAAATCAGAATCGAGAAAAGGAGAAGGAGGAGGACGGTGAGAGAAAGAAACAAAAAAAAGGAGAAAAAAATAACAGAAAGGAAGGGGGGAAGACCAAGAAGAAGGAGGAGGTGGAGAGGAGAAGAAAAAGGAAAAAAAAAATCAGAAAAGAGGATCGATAAGAGGAGAAGAGAGGGGGAGAACCGATGAAGAAAAAACAAAAAAAAAAAACAAAAAGAAGAGCTGGAGAAGAAGGGCGAGAAGGAAGCAGAAGATGAAGATGAAGAAGAAGGAGCAAGGAAGGCTCCCTGCAACTCAGGTAAGCCGTTTCTGTTTTGATTTTTTTTATTTTATTTATATATAAGATGTTCCTTGCTGCCACTCAACTATCACCAAAACCTGTTCCCCTAAACCCTCAACCGAA